>MU623342.1:0-230160 GCA_025201765.1 Daldinia sp. FL1419
ATATTATTTTTTTAAAAAAAGTTATTAAATTATTAAAATTTTTATATATTTTAAGAATAAAATCATGATATTTTATTAAAACTATTTCGAAAATCCCAACGGTTTTATATGATACAATGGTTTTCAGCATTTGCAACGATCGATTTCGAACTTAAAAATTCAATTCAGATTTGACCCCATTATTTTTCAATTTCAACCAATTAGAGGTTCTAAATCCCCGAAACGTTTCATCAAATACAACGGTTTTAATTTTACAATGGTTGTTGAAAATACCCCTTTGCCACTATGGTATGTATAAGAAACGAAGGTAGGTGTCCTGTATACGAAGGCACGTTGGTGGTAATTACCTGCTACGTTGGGTGTTACCAGCGTTACCTACTTTATGTAAGTACATGGGTAGATCAATGGAAGGCAGGTGCCCAGGTGGATGGTAGGTAAAAGAGAAAGGCAGGTAAGACGGAAGTCGTATTGTAACTCCCACAAGAGTCGGGAGATCCGTCACATTCAACACTTTTTTTTCTCTCTCATCTTCTAACCTACCTACCTACCTCATTAAAAAAAAAAATTACCCACCAAGGTAGTATTTTAGGAGCCCAGGCTTTCCCGAGTTTCCCAAGCTCCCAGGCTACGGGATGCAGCTCGGGTACGCTATGTTGCTTTAAACCCGGATATGAGGAAGAAGGAACAGAAGGTTTCATCGTCATTTCTTACCCATTCATCCATCCTGTATCTCGCGTGTTTCTACCCCGTGTATCCCAATCCCATATCCAATCCCTTGCTGCTGGCGCGGCAAGAATTGTTACGACTGGTTCCCAGCGCATCCAACTCGGTGGGGGTAACCATACTTTTCTATCTTGCTATACCTATTTCCTCGTGTATTTTACCCGACATGCAGGCTGACAGCATATAGAGAAACCCAGTAAGCCAAGCACTGGTCGATGCCCAAAGCTCTCTCATCACACGCAAACCGTTCAAAATTTGGACTATCGATGCGTGTGCTGTTGCTATCGCTGCCGTGGTAGTAATTGGCTCAAACTAAGATATTTGCCATTTGCCATTTACGGTTTGCGTCTTCAAGCCTTCAGCCATTTTGTCTTTTTATTACAAGCAATTACGACGCATAACAGTCCAACCAGCTGACGCCATCCATGTTCGGTTTTTTTTCCTCAATTCACCCCACCCTTAACGCAAATGCACTTCCGTTTTTCTTCACCTTGCAGACGCCCGTGACGCCGTATATTCATTCCTACCTCTTTTTATCGTCCTTTGGACCAAAACCACCTGCGCTTGGTGCTCTTGGTACGCCCGGTCCCTTGCGGCCAGACCCAACCTAAGGCCGACCCAGACTCGCCTCTGCTTTGGTGCCTTGTCCATGCAACCACCAGCTACATGATCTTAGAGGCTAAGAAGGCGTGCTACGGCAGCAAGCTTTACATATGCACTTCCTCTTGTGACTACGGTCCGCTGCGAAGCTTGCAGCTCCACTTGCATAGCCACAGTAAAACCTAACAACCTACTTAGACTTCCTTAGCCTCTAACCTACTTGGAATTCATGAGTCATCGCATAAAATACACACCGTTGGAATGGATAGGGTAACACCACGCATCCTACCGTGAAACCCAAAGCATCCAGCTGCACACTGCGGGAGGCACTGTCCGAGGCGCACCTGCCAGGGGGGAAGCAACGAAAGATCCATTTGAACCATGCAAGGCATGGGGATTATATAACCGCCAAGGAGACCAACTCCACGATTCCGTAGCCCATCGGCTCCATTTTTATTGCTTTTCGTGGTTACAATGATCGAGCCGTCGTGGCGTGCCGTAGTATCATTCCCGCTTACCGTTTGTCCCGATTTGCCCGTTTCGGTGCGTACCGTACCACAACCAAAGTAAATTGATGCATATGATACCGAGGCGGTGAATGGGTACCATCAAAGCCCTCTTCAGATCAAATACCAAAGTAAACAAAGAGCGACAGATTGTGCTACCGAAGTGTCAAATACGTATGCCATCCACAATTTCTGCATAGTATTTCATTGTTTATTACACGCCCCGGTGTAAATACAAGGATCTACACTTAAGTTTCCAGCGTTGAAAGCTACCGAGTAAAAGTCGCCGGAATGTCGACGGCAAACGCACGAGAAGTGTACGATATATCGCCGACAACGAATATTTTAAGGGGACAGAACTAAGATTCTGAGTAGAAATTAAACGCAGAACCGATTGAAACACCAAGTCCATTAATCGAGGGAAAGAGAAAACCGGAACACAAGACATACCTAGAGACGAAAGAAATAAACCGATCAGCACAAAACAACAACATGGCCGAGGCTAATAGGTTGCACTTCAAGTAAGCTAGACCCCCGTTTTATTCGAATCTAATTCGCCGAAATCATATCATTCCTTCCTGTTCTGGCACGTATTCTACGTATATTGAGATGGTATCATCCTTCATGCGGGAACTATATCCCATCCTTGTTATGGGAGCTCCATTATCAAGCAGATGTCGAAGCCTAGTCGGCTGTGATGTGGAGGAAGAAGAATAGGAACACGGCATGTACCCGTACTTCATTATACTACGGCCATGTCTCTTTCTCTCCCGTTTCTCGCTAAGGACGAAAGGAATTTACTGGCAAGTTTTACCTGTCTTTCCCCCTAGCTTAGCTTCGATTTACGTATGATCCATATATGGGGCCAAGGGGCCAATTTGGTAATATTTTATTTTGAAGTGTGACCCATCCGAGAAGCATTGACGCACAATTGAACCTTGTGGACCGATATATGCGGCACAGCGCGGCGCGGGCGGTATATTGTGTACCAGATGACCGAGAATGAGGAATAGCAGCTAAAATGACATCCCGGCAGCGAAGAGGCGTCAACGTACGACTCTAAACACGGCAAGCTTAACGAGCGCTTAATGGAAGAGATTCAAGCTCGGCTGGACTGGATTGGTGTCGACTGGGCCGACGACGACGACGACGACGATAGCAGCGAAGATGCGAAATCAAACCCCACCAAATCTCATAAGGAGGTACGGTTGCTAGACTACGCTTGCGGAACAGGTGCAATGTCAAGAGTAAGCCTCAATTTTGTAGAAAGATCACCCCTAACCTTTTCGTTCTATACGTATCAATCACTTCGAATGTGGTCGATGTTGGAATCAATTTTTTCTAACTTCTAATAGGCTCTTGCCCCTTACACGACGCAAAGCGTTGGTATTGATATATCAGAAAATATGGTTGCAGCGTATAACTTACGTGCTGAGAATCAGGTATGTCTAGGGTATTCCCGCTATAGCTGGCGAGACACGCCTAAAATCTCTATAGGGCTTATCACGCGATGAGATGCATGCCGTAGTGGGAGATCTTGCAGCGGCAGATGGCCCCCAGCCTTCGGAGCTTTTTTCAGACCCGCGCTTCTTCGGCTTTGATATAGCGACCGTCGGGGGTGGGCTCCACCACTTCGCGGACCCGGAGCTGGCTGCCGACCGCCTCGTCGAACGTTTACGCCCCGGTGGCGTTTTACTGGTCTGGGACTTCCTACCGCACGGGCCTCACCACGGACATAATACGCATGCAGTCATACATCACGGTCTTTCCGAGGAAAGAGTCCGAAAAATATTCGAGCACGCCGGAGCCGGGAAAGGCTTCTCGCTCGAAGTACTCGGCTCCGGCCTCATGCCCGGCCATTATGCACAAGAGGGCAAGGAGCTTACGAAGAGACACATATTCCTAGCCCGAGGAGAGAAAGCCTTATAGCCACAACATCTAATATGTTGCGAATAACTAAAAGCTTATACAAATATATTCGGGCAATGCGTCCTTAATTACTCGTGGTGAAGCTCTCCACTACAGCGCTGGAATTAGCGCCACCCCACATCGATTTATTTTACGTAGGTATATAAGGAGTTCAGCATTCGTACAAAATTATAATATCGCCTGCTTTAACTTTTCAATTATATTCGATAGAGCAGCTAAGCTCTCTAAGTACTTCATTCCCACTTCCGACTTTCTACAGCCCGCCTATCCAATCGGTATAATCATATTGGTCACAACCCAAATCCCACCCAGTGTTAAACACTATCATATCCAAAAATTACCAAGTATTCTGAACGTACCGCGCCGTACAGAGTGCGTTTGAACTCTTCTCGATAACATCAAGTGATACCTGGTATGGCGATGATAAATTCTACTTTCGTCCTAGTGGGCGTGCCTGTCCTCAAGAGAATATCAGTAACGCTATAGAGGACGACTAGAGCACCTCCCCTCGAGTGAGATAGAATTATAGATGTTGCGGACACGAGAAATCCCCTCCTGCCTGCCTATAGCATTATTCTACCTAGTGACCGTTAGGTATGGGTGACCAACCCTTGCTAGGAGAAACCCCTTCAAAGCATGCCTTTTTATAACTACCTGTTGGGATCACCCATACACCTAGCGTGTCACCCTTTGCTAGTTTATCCCGGTGGGATTCGAATAACAAGTACCCGAATTGTCAGATATATACCCAGTGACTTCTGTCATACAGAGTGACTTCTAGGGCAAACATATTGATCTAGTAATACCTGACCTCCAAAGCGCTGACGGGGACGGGCACCGCCTTTTATATACCTCGTACGCCACCACAACTAATCCCTATCCACTTATCTCTTGACACGAATATACGACGTGCTCTGTGCGTTCGTACCTATCCAACTCTAGATGAATTTGTGAGCATGGAATGGCATGTGGCAGGAGTAATTAACGCTTGGAAGCACAATGATTAAAGTAACCAGCCCGTACTATTGTTTAGAATCGTAAGTTTGAAGTCTACATAATCACCTACCATCCCTAACTCTTAGGGCAGGTTGGTCAGCTACGGTACCATCATCAGCGCCCCTCTCTACTTCATAGCTAGACAGCTCGGGTGGGAGCGCAGGCAAATACGTGTCGATGTTGAGGTCTTAGTCGTTTGTTGCACGACATGTCCGACTATGAGGTAAGGGAGAGGCAACCTTCAGGGTGAATTATATTCCCTACCTACCTAGGTAGGTAGGTATTCTGTACGCCTGTATGTGACGCGGCATAGACTCGGAATATCGGGCCCTTAGAATAAATATTCTAAGTTTCGGCTACGAGGGCCATAGCGGCCTGGAGATTCAGTAACGATGTTCTCTCGTTGAGCTTATCGTGGAGTGAACCAAGTTGTACAAAATGTTTCCGTCGTTATACGAGACGAGGAAGCCTTAAACCACCAATGGGAACCGTGTGGTCGTGTTTACTGAAGGTGGCCTTTGTTCTGTACATCCTATATGGAAACTTGCGAGAACTCGCATGCTTGGTAGATATTTCTCGTACTCATTACCGTTGAACAACTGGTTTCTTTAAGAGAAAACAATCGTATTGTCGGTCGATTAGGCATTACTCGGTACCACCTATAATCCCAACGCTCAATTGTTCGCTTGCAATTACCAATACATCGTATCAAGAATACCAGAGTATATACCTAGCCAAGCTCCTACGTCTCGCTCTTTTCCCATTTAGGGTCTTGCGAAATGGGACAGGGTAAATTCCTTCATGCCCACAACACTCAGGTCCCATGGATACTTGTTTATAACAGCATCGTATCAGACTATTTATCGCCCTTTCCTTTCAGCTAGAGAGCCCTCTGGTTGAAACCCTCCCAGTTTATCGCTTGGGTTTGCAATCCCGGTTACTTCACATCATCCGAAGCCAGGTGTTTAAAACTGCTCCTGTGAAAATATCTAGGGAAGCAGAGTCGAGTCTTGGTCATGCGTATTACAGCTAACGAACATAAGGTATAAATAATCGATTAGAACGGCCATTCAAAGCCATAATATAAAGTACCGCATTATAGCCACGTCGTCTATCATATAACAACGAAATAGAAGGGGATGGGTCCATATACCTAGCTGCCCTGTGGGCAGGAGGGCACATTACAACTTGCTAGCCGCGTCACGGATGTAAGTACCATACAATTAGATAAAGAGACTTTTCACAAGGGGTATGATTCTCATAATTACTCCCCAAAAGCCTAGGGAAATTATCTACCTACCCAGTCTAAACCAGAGGCTTCGTTCATGAAAATCCTCCTCACATCAAAAACATAGGTAAAAGGACAAGACGGTATGCCCGGCCGTAACGATATTACATTAATTACCCCTCCTCGACTTCCGACAGACGCGAAAACCTATCTTCACTAGGATACGCACGAAGGCAGACATCCTCAACCACATAATCGTCTATCGAATCATCCCTCTTCATCTCGAAGCACCTCTGCGGACAGGCCCCAAACCTGTTTCTATGCGGCCGCGGCGGGAATATGCGCAGCGAGATCGGCTTCCACCCGCCGATATTAATCACAACAGTCCGCCACGTACTCTCTTGCTTGTTCTGCTTGCCCCGCACCAGGAATCGTAGCGTGTCCATCGTAGCGCAGCCATCTCGGTCTACATGGACCTCATAATTAGGCATCACGAAGTCGGGAAGCCAGACCGTCTGTGTGTGTAAAGTGAGGTCCTTGAGCCGCGGGAAGTTGCACAGCGTGTGAAGGAATTTCCTAGGGTCGACTTCCAAGGGGTCCATACCGATTTCGAGAAATTCGAGATGGACTAGTTTGGTGGAAAGTTCGGTAAGATCTCCTATGGATAATGTGGGATACCGTTTTGTTTCGTCCTCGAACCCGAGGTAGTCTCGGAAGCCCAGATGCTTTAGCGAATTGGCATGGCGGAGTATCGCATCTATCGGGAATAGTTCCGTATAGCACGTTATATTGATTTTGTCGAGGGCTCTGATACCTCCTATGAGCGAATGTAGCAACCTCGTTGCATCCTCACGTCTGTCCGTATACACTGTACCCCAGTCCGCGTCTTCCATTGACGTATGTGTACTGAAGTCTGCGCAATGGATTTCCCGGATGCGCTCGAGTTGCTCGGGAGAGACGGAAGTAAGAAATCTATAGAGCGGTACATCGATAAGGGTTAAACGTCGCAATCGGGAGAAATCCCAATGCTTCCGAACGTCCTCGGCGGTATGGACCCAGTCGTACGATCGAAGTAATATTCCTTCAAAGGGTGGCAAGCGTTCACCCTCATTGAATTTGAAATATACTCCTTGGCCTAGGCCATTATAATTGAGGTTATCGACAAGGGGAGACCTAAGGAGAAGTCGTCTCAGCTGATCGATGGCGCTTGCGAGATGAGTGTCTATAATGTCTAAAGAAGCCATGTTGCTTGCAGGGATTCCTCGTATGAAGATTTCACTGTAGAGATCGTCTAAAGGTAGTTTCTCAACATGTATCCTTGTTCTGTTAATCTCAAGGTGGTAGGTACTCAATATATCAGACGGGGTTGAGATATAAGGCTCCGGGCTCCTAAGATATTGATTTTCAATACAACGCCATCTTTCTATGTCAGCCATGTTGATTCTAGAAGGGCTAAAAATATTGAATACCTTAAAGAGAAAAGTTTCTGTACTCTGTCTAACAATCTCCTACTGTTTTCTGGGTCCAGATTGCTCCTCGTTCGAATATGCCTAGTGAATAAGAACATGTTTCTAAAGAAATAGGGAAAATATATTTCGGACAAGGGGTCTATTATCCGTTCATTAAGACATATTGTCTCAAACTGAATGGGTGTGATGATGGTATCGAACCCTCTAGATACCAGGCGAGCGTTTGCGAGCGCCCAAGGATCAACATCTCGCAACTATGGAGACCTGCCATTAATTATCGAGGCTCCAAACAACGTGACAGTCGGTAGTTAGGGCAATACATACCTCTCGAAATATAATTGTCAAAATTTCTGTGCTAAAACTGTCGAGGGAAAGTGTTTGTTTAGTATTGCCCACTGTGGCTTCTACTGCCATGAGTCGACTATGGCAGCGCTTCTTTACTTTAGGTTGAATGAAATATAAGTAAGTCGGATAACTCGTCCGTATAGTCTTGACTTGGGTCATAATGGATAGTCTGTCAAAAACCAGATGTATTACAACAACTACGACAGCCCAACTTATTAGAGTGACGTTGTTTCTTAATAGTAGATGAGCCGACTAGTACCTAGAGCGACGTTGGATGCGGTAAACAACAAGGTGACAGGTGACAGAAAAGACACTAGCAGTTAGGCGGCGTCTGGAAATTCAAGGAGCGAAGACAATTTATCAGATGGAAGAGCTAATAAGTAGAGGGCGGTATACCGATTCCAACCTTGAGCTAGACTCTGGTAGATCGAGAAGGGGGGGGGACACTAAACTACCCGTGGATAAAATAGCGAATGTGGACGTGTGGACATGTGGACAATTTGGACTCGCATATTGTCCGAAAATAGTATATAAATTGTATGTCACGAACCCTTGAGCTATCCAAATATTAGCTACTTGTACGGTAGATGGACTGGATGATAGGTTGGGATACGCACGTAACCATCTTAGACCTTTCCATGCCTCCCTAGGTCCTAGGATGAAGCCCCGGTGTCACATCAAGATCCATCAGTGGAGCTGAGACGGAAGCTAAAGAAGAGGAAATTAAACATCAAGCTTAGCGAGCACACCGCCATCCTCGCGAAAACCGGCAGCTTTAAGCTCGATAACTGAACCGCAAAGCTGGAGATGATTCTTGAAAGAAGATGAGACGACCCATCCCAAGCAAGCCAATAAGATATTTCTAACGGTCCGAACTTGCGGTTATGGTTATCCCTCGTCTCAACTTGAGATGACAAAAGAAAAGGATTGGTACCACATGGTTAAACATCAGCAGATGGCTTCGGACGAATAATGTAACAGGAGGAAAAAAAGATGCGAGAAAAAAAGATGCGAAGTCAAGTTCCAAACTGTAAAAAGATGTGGTGGTACCTAGGTAGCGTGGTACTTGGGTACATCTCGAATTCGCAAGTTTCGCCAAAAAGAGGCGACCCCACATGGCGCTAACACCCGCTTCTCAAATCGCGCGGTGAGGTTGCCGATTACATAGTACTTTTTGGACGCCACGCGCAAGCCACGGCCTCGGAGCTGAACCGAACCCCGCCGCCATCACACGTGGATAAGAAGAAACGTAAAATCTAAATAGCTTAATAACTAAACGTATTCCTATTAGTTATTCATGAGATTGATGTTATAATTCATAACCTTTATTTCGCTGTTTTGTTCGTAACATTTATAGTTCTTGCTTTATATTTCTGTTCCCGTCAAGTATAACTTGGACCATAATATCGAAAAGATGATGGTGTACCTCCGTTCCTAAACGTATCACTTACCCCATTAGGAAATCAATTAAAAGTTCGGATCTCGCATGTCCAGGGTTCCAAGCGGGCGTACCATCTAGCATTACATATCATGTATGCTTAATGCGATGTACGTACAAATCTACCCACGCGCGCACTCTAATCCGGTCCGAAAAAGCAAAAGCCACAAAAGGGTGTGCGTGCGCAAAGACAATAAAAAAAGAAAAAGAAAAGTGCGCAAGATCGACGATCTACCGGTGGCTAGATCGGGAGGAAATCTAAGCGGCAAGGGGGCATTATAGTTAGCATAACATAATCTACATGTATGAGAATCAGGGTATCATAGCGTTCCTGGGGGAATGGGGAAAAAGGGAAGGGAAATACAATAATACAACGATAATACGGATTTCACTCATTCGCAAATCCCACGCCCCCCGGTCCGGCGCACCTTGGGGACCCGCCAGAAAGGCTCGCCCGGCTCTGCCCGCGTCGTCCAATCGCAACTACGCATCTAGAGGCTCCGCCGGTATTTTTTTTGCGGGGCCCGTCTTACATAGGTGCAGTACATGGTACAAAACCTAATGTACCTCCCATCCCAACATGAACTTATTAGACGCATAGCATGTCGTTGCTAACTGTCCGAATATCATTACAATACCTACCCACCATGAATATTTACCGGTCTTTACGAATCGAGCAATTTAGAAAGAAAACACCGCAATGAAAACAATAGTGTGAAATACCCTCGGCTAACCACTATTGGCAACCCGGACAAAACCACCCAACGTTGCATGCGTGGTTTGCCTTTTTACCTTTGCATCATATTATCAGCAACCGGTCAACTCGACTTGCAGACAATATCCCTGTAAATATGGAAAATAAGCAATGCATTATGCCTCTCATGCGCGTATATCCCAGCCATACCTCTTAGCTATACCCCCCCAGCTAACGAGGTAGGTAAGTAACTACTCCAACGCATTGCTCAACCCGACAACACTGCAAAAACGGCTGCTTCAACCGGCTCGTGTCTCCCAAGCTAATGTCCCAACGGTGGCTTACGGCCTGAACCAAGTTCCCCTAGTCCAAGAAAAAAAAAAAAACCTTACGACGACTCCCCTACGCCAAAATACGAGCCCCGTCGTATTCTCCCACGTGCTTGCCAAACCCTTAGTCAGGACAGCAAACGGAGTCGTTAGCTGCCCCCCCTCGGACTAGCTAGATAGACGGCCCAGACCTGATCACAAGTCGGTAGTAAGGAGAGGGACCTTCTCTCCTTCTAGAACACATGTTCCCAAGCGATGGGGCGTTACCAGCATTGACAACCCTATAACGCTAAGAAACTAGACTAGGCACATACCTACCTAGGTCGGCAGTTAGTTATCGTACTGACTTCCATTGTAATAATGTAATATAAAATACGAGCCCGGCTTACCTAGACTTACGATGCGGCTCCAACTTCTAGTATACGGGATAAATACCACAGGATGGCATGGCATACCCAGCTCTATCTATACCGGGCTGGCGAAGCCGCTCCTATACCTGCTCTCTCCAATTATTTCACAGCGGAGCTCATTAACCACCATCACGACCTATCTTACTATCCTCGAAACCTTAAACTAATCTGCTCTCTTTCTTCCCTAGCCCTGACCCTGACCCTCTCCTCCTACATCATATAATCTACCGTCGTAGCCTACCTGTCCCTACCTAACTCACCCATCACAATCTTAGGAGTCATACCTACCCCTTAGCAACTAGGAAAGCATCTCTAGCGCGTAAATCCATGACCGCATCCCATCACCTAGCAGGGTAAACGCCGAACGAAACACTCTCCTATCCTACTACCCATCTCCCTATCACCTTATCATCTACTCACACAACACAACACAACACAGCACAGCACAGCACAGCACTCAAGCAAGACACAAAGCCCATGCAAACGATCGAACTGAAGTCTTAACATTTGGGGAATCTCGTTTAAGACGAAAGCAGCGACGGCAACAAGCAATACTAAACAAGGCATCGAAAAGGCCCAAACCTCAATACAACAACGGAATACCTGAGCATAGAGCATCGTGGCTGTTTCTCAGCCTTTCCCACCGCCTCACCGCATTAAAGTCTTATAGTTAGACCCTCCTCCCCTTAAACCAGATAGCCGGGGATTATGCAAACACACACAAGACATTATCGATAACTCCCTGTTTAATACCGATACATCGGCTCCTTCTGTTTCAGGGGCGTAGCCTCGTAATCGCTCACGTCGTCGTCGTGCGAGCGCCGACTATTAGATGAAGAGTCACCAGCAGCTCCATGCATAGTCTCCTTACCAAGAGCGCTCTCTTGCCTATTTATGTAGCTCGGCGTTGTCTCAAAGCCAGGGTGGAAAGGTTCATATGCTAACCGGGGTTCGTCATTGTAGTTCGAAGATGCCCCACCGCCAGATCCCGAGCCACCGGCCGCACGGGGCCTCGATCCTGAGGGCTCGGGGTCCCTGAACGGATCCTCATCTTCGGTAGCGGGCGTATGTGTCCTTGATGGCCCCGCCATGGCAGGTTCGTATTCCCTTTCCTTACCTTTGCCGTTCGGCTTTCGAGCTGGCATAGGAGGAGGCTCTAAGTTACTTCCATTTCGCTCCGACTCTATGGGGCTCACGGAAGCCCTGGACGGGGGCTGAGTTGGGACCTGGGGCTGTGGGTCCATTACTGCGACCAGTTTCCTCGCGTTCAGCATAGCTCTTTGATGTAAGCTTAACGCCGCCTGAAGCTGCTCGTTTGTGTCTATCAGGTTCTCCATAGTGTCGTTATCAGGGGCTGGATCCTCCGCGGTCATGTACATCTGTATGCTTCGGCTTGCGCTAGTGCAACGATCGGCAAACTCCTTAATCAGGTCGTTGCTGAGTACTTCGACAGGCGGGGTATTGGTGACCACTTGCTGTAACAGATTCGCGGATGTTCGCGCCTCCTCTAGTCTACTAGCTAATTCAACAGGGTTCGGGAGTTTTCGGTTCGAATGGGCTCGCGCGAAATAGTTCTGAGAGTGAGGGTTGACTGGAGGCGCAGTCATCGCACGCGCCACCGGAGCAGGTTGTCCCTAATGAGCGAAACATTAGTATGACCCAGGCAGAGAAAAACACCAAAGAATAACATACTCCATATAATTGCTGTGCCCTGTCCTTCTCCTTCTTCCACATGTTAATTATAAGGGTAAGGTTTTCATCGTATGCTTTAGTGGTTTCGAAAACGTCCAATGTCTCCATCATCATCTGTCGCACGTTCGGGTCGCGCACGGATCTCAATAGCTCTTTTGAAGTATCTGTAAACTTTGAATCCAGATTCCTCGTAAATGTTTGACCGGGGTTGTCGGCAAGAATTCGGATGAGCATGATGGCATTGTATTGGTAGGAAGGCTTCGTCCAATAGTCCCTTTTCAGGTATTTTCTGATTAAGCGCGCGCATTCTGCCGCGGCAGCGGGGGACGACTCGGCAGCATCGACGATGGGAGGCAAGAAAAGAACTTCGTCGCCAGAATTATTGGAGCCAGATTCGATAAAAGATTTCTAATCGACAGTCAGGATTTGTTCGCGTCACTTTTGGACAAGAATTGAATTCAGTAGGTGCGGACGCACCACACAACGGTAGGCCGTAGCCTCGGGGCTTTCGCCTTGGGGAACTTCAGGAGTGTTAGGGCCTTTAAAAAAGTGTATCGTTAGCGAAAAAGTAAAAGATCAACAAACTCGCGAGTTTGCGCAAGTGAGGCTTTCGGGTAAGGATTCGAACATACTATCGGTAGACTTCTTCTTCCTTATGGTGCCAAGCACCTTGCTCATCTTGAGCGACTTCATTGGAACCTGCGATTCTGTTTCCCCTTAACGTCGCATATGCTAGGTGATTCGAACGGAAGTTTAAGAAAGTCGAGGCTAGCAACGGCGATTATAATACAAGTCTCAACCTAGAAGTCGAGTATGTGGTAACCGAGGAGGGCACTAAGCTAGGTAGAGAGGCTAAGCGGCCCCTAAGGCTGTCAGAGTTGAGAAAAATAAAAAAATAAAAAAAGCGTGACGGTGGTCGTAATTTGGATGTGTAATGCAACTCTTGGACCCTAGGCACCGGTGGGTAAACTTTGGACGGTTTTTGGGGGCTGCAGAGCGACGAAGACGGGATATTATCAGTTGAACGAATAGATAAGATGGATGAAACTGCACCCTAATTTATTTGCGTTTGGGGTGGTGTTGACGCACTCAAAAGAGGAAAAAGCCAAGCAGCCTTAATTGGCGAAGAACTTGATAAAAGGGAAAAGCTCTTGGTAACAGAAAAAAAAAAGTTGGTTGTTGAAAAAAAAAGATTTGTGTTAGGAGTTAAGGCAATCTCCAATTCTTCTCCTTCTCCCATTTCTCCCATGAGAATTTGAGAGGGACGAGGGACGTCGGACGGTCGTGTCGGCCAATTGACATAAAGTAGCGGCGCTCCACTGCCTAATGCAGTATGTACTTCTAACTTCTGATGCCGCGCGACTGCCTAGAAGCTCTTCAGACCCCTTCAGATCCCTTCAGACCCCAGCAGCCCCAGTTGCCACATTTCCCCAAACTAATCAATCCTAGCCAATCAAAGTTTATCTATGCGGGCCGAGATAAGTTAAGGCAGGATCGTCATGCAGCATTCTTAAATCTGCAATCTGCACAGCCTCAAAACTATACGCAACGAGTATACATGTGACGATATGCGATATGCAGGTGGTATACGGAATAGAGAGACAATCCAGACCCCTTGTTTGCTAATTCTCTCCGCGACGCGACAGCATATAAATAATTCGCCGTTAGGACTGACTCAGCTGCTCTGCTTCTTAGTTGAACATTCGAGTCACGAATGCCTTCATCGGCTTGGCTTCTTTGGTCGAACGCGTGGCACGTCAGCATCCCTTCATCATACACGTATTGTCCTACGCATTCAATCGTCAAGTGATGAACTAGTTTTACAACTCTACCTACATACTTGATCGACTACCTACCTAACGGTTAAGTATTTAAATAAGAGTATGCCCCCCCCCCAAAAAAAATGTGGGCAGATCGAAACTACAACATCCCACTTCTATAACTATGCTGACAAAGCATTGTGGCTTGTATTCTATAGCAGCCCCCTTTTAAGACAATATCTAAAACACCATTTTTCCTACTCATATTGCTCTACTACGTACTACCTGTCTCACTATGTGCAACCAAATATATTTAAAGGTTGTATCCTAATTAACAAATAATTCTAAAAGGGGTTATGCTATCGGATTTTGACTAAACGAGCTCGGTTTTTAACCTAGTGCAATTAACAAGGTATACCAAACCGGTAGATTATTTCAAAGCATTGCCGCTAGTGAAACGCGTGGGCCGAAGTAGCAAATTTACAGCATGTCACGGAATAGGTTATTCAAGGTACAGTCATGTCTACGCGAAGCATTATAAACGAATTTGTTCGAAGCGGCCTCAGATTAGAATCTCTGGTTCTCTAGTCCATACAAAAGCAGTAAGCCAGCCAGCCAACACCCCTGACGGCATATGGTCCCTGTGAGTGCGCCCTTTCAGCAGCCTACCGTCTATGATAGGGGCAAAACAAAAATCAAAGCTCAAGCTCATCTACGCCGTACGCCCTAAAAATGCCAACGCGAATGTGACGTAATATACATAATGGCAAAAACCCTCGTATTCTGCCGTATCTGTCCGAAATTTCGGAACCCTCCCCGCTGCCGCTGATCGAGGGATGAATGCGCAAAAGTGGTATGGACTCAGGGATTAAATCACCAATGAGTCTGCAAAGTGTGTGTTGAGGCGATGAGGCCGCAAGTGAGTTCGAGGTGGAGCCTATCCATTCGAGGAAACAAATCAGGCCAATTTAAAGCCCTACGTTAGTATATGGATTATTGGCCATATTTTCTCTTCCGTGACCATGTGATGAAAGGGCCACTTAGTAATATCTCGCAAGTGATTATATCTCACGAGTGAACAAGTCGAATCCTGTTCACGGATCGGGGTATATCGACGGCTTTTCTCGAGGAGCTAGGCTTAGCATCGTCCTCGTCTTCACCATCTTCATCCTCTAGGGGCGTCATTTTCTTGGTGATCGTTGACGAATCTGCTTCATCTTCATCTTCATCTTCATATTCATATTCATCCTCCTCTAGTACATCTTCGGAACCCGCTGCAACAATTGTGAGGTTCGAGTTCTGAGAAGCCGGCTTCCGAATAGTCGTTCGGAAAGCTGCCGGTAGCTTTGTCTGTACCTTGGCCTTGCTGTAAGTCTTAACTACAGTCTTAGACTTTCGGACCGCTGACGTCTTGTGGCTTGAAGAGCCCTTCGGGCCAAGGACTGCTTTTGTATTAACGGAGATTGTTGATACGCTACGCTTAATAGCTGTGGCAGCACCTTTAGCCGCTTTAAGACCAGTAGTAGAGAGAGTACGCTTGGCACTCTGACTCTTCACCCCCGCTGCGGTCTTGACCTTGCGCTTCTTTGCTGAACTCGCTTCCGCGTCTTCTTTATCTCCAAGCGCGTCTTTGTATTTCCTCTTACCGTTACTGGCGCTTTTCTTGCCAGCTCCCGTCTCCTTGGGCTGCTTCGGCTGCTTCACTTCCTTGGGCTTCGGTCCCAAGACTCCTCGACAATTCGGACTACCGCAGAGACACTTTTGGACGTTCTTAGCAGAAAAAGGGTCAAAGTTGTAGTCGTATGTCAATTCTTCACCCGTCATGATAGGGCGGTCACCTGCAAAGAGGGCCATGCGAGGCTGTCCCGAGACAATCCATTTAATCATTCGGCAATTTGGCGAACATGAATGATTGACGAAACGAGCGATACTACCAGTCGTTGCATCGATAATCATATTCTGATCGAAAGACATCAAGTAGTAACACTACAACTGTCAGCAACTCCGTGATAGAATCTTTTAATTTAGTAATCTTACCTGATTGTCCTTGTACTTCTCATTCATGCGCCGATCGCATTCCTCTTCTGTGATGATCTCACCCGTATACTCCATGATGATCTGGTTGGGCTCAAAGCATCGGTTGGCACGAATGCCATAACCCCGATCTGAAGTCTTGATAACCTCAACACCTACGCGGTATTTTCCTCCTTCCTTAATCCTTTCTTGGAGTCTCGCGAAAGCACGATTTTGGCATAAGCCCGAGCCAACGTTGCAGTTGGTTTCATCACACTCGTAGAGCATGATTCGGTTCTGACAACTCTCTCCGCACCCATCTTCTGGGGTGCATACGCACTTGGATTGATAGTCCTTAAAATGCGGTGTCTTCTTCCAGTAAGCGGCAGCGTCACCAACGAATCGATCTAAGAAGCGTTAGCCGAAACGCACTTCAAAAAAAAAACCCATTTTTCCTACAAAATGCAAATATAAAGCAAAAAACTGGCATGTGAAAATGATAAAACGGATAGGTACATGAACTTACTCTTGGTGATCTTCTTCCACTCATCAGGCTTAGGCTGTCCCGGAGGAAGAGGGTTGCAGATGTCAAAAGGCAGCTTAAAATCCCTGCCCTGAATTAATGTGCGTAGCCCGTTGTACATAGGCATGGGCAAAGTACTGTTCGCCTTGCCGCTCGGCATTAACTCAGGCAATTGCGCTAAGCTCTTCTTTTCTGACGCGGTGAGTCCCTTGTATATATCAAGCGGGGTCTCTTGGCCGGCGTATAAGCCACGATCGAGGTATTTTTTAACCCGTCTCTTCCTAACAGCCGGGGCAGCCTCAGCGACCGGTTCGGGTTCTGGAGCAGCAGCCTCCGGTGTCTCGGTCGAAACCTTGGCCCTCTTTCGAGGAGGTTGCGAATCCTCTGGAGTAACATATTTTCCATTTGCCCAGGTAGTGTATACGACAGGCTTCTTGTCAATCCCAGCAAATTCGTCTGTATCTTGCAGGCGTCGTAGCTCACGCGACATTTTACTCATGCCTTTCTCAAAAGTCTTCCTACCCCTCTTTCCCAGAGTAGACAGCTTATTCGCTAAGGATTCAGCCTCCACGGCTGTCGAACGCGTCGAGATGCGTCTCGCAGAGATTGCATCTTTTAGCGTGGAATTCTTGGATTTGGCTGACTTTATAGAGGTCGCATCGTCGTTGTCGATTTTGCTGTCTTCGTCGTTCGCAACTTGAATCTCACCGGCGGTTGTGTGGCGTCGCTTTCTGTTGGATACGATATCGCCTTTGGATCGTCGTTTGCCGTGAATGGCAGTACCAGCTAATTTAGCAAGATTGTAGATTGGCGCGCTAAGGCGCTGCCGTCGCGAGCGTCCATTCGCAGGTGTGTCTAGGGCGGTTTGCGCGGGGGACTCGGAAGATTGGAGGAGGGTTAAAGGCTCGGCAGACGCGACAATGGAGTCGGCCACCTCGGGGGTCGCGTCAATCTCCGCTGAATCGGCGAGATCGTTGACAAGGCCAATTGCTGTGACATTGTCGTTCTTGGAGATATCCGAAGCCAAGCTAGCTGTGTCGGCAACAGTGGTTGGGGGTGTAGAGCTAAGAGAAGCGGCGGCAGAAAAAGTATCTGCAGCAACACCGACGCTGGACTCTGAAGAGAGTGCGCGCGTCGGGGACATGGTTGCAGGCGAATCCATAGTCGAGCGACGCGACAATGGAAGTGGCAGTTCAGCCAGGATATATTGTGTAGAAGATATGACGCGTCAAGTAAGTGGTTGTTTGGGGGAAAGAGGAATAATGGCGGAAAGAAGGGTTATGTAAGGTAAGGTTGTAAAGGTGATATGTTGTGGTAGTAATGGGGGTGTATGGGTGTCGATAAGAAAGTAAAGGGTGTGTGAGAAGTAAAAGAAGTATTGAGTAACTGAAAAAGGACTAAAGGGTAAATGTGGTACCTAGATGTGGTAGATGTGGTAGATGTGGTAGATGTGGTAGATGTGCAGTAACGTGCAGTCATGTATGTACCTTGGTACTCCTAGTAAAAACCCAAGTCCCCACGTCGAATTGGATCAAGTAATTGATCAAGGTTCAGTTTTAGTTTAGTGCTGGTGTGAGAATAGAGAAAGTAAGAGGTGGTTAGAGGAATAAAAGCGAGTATGTACTTGTGTAGGCAGAGAGACCAATTAACTCGGGCCAATGATTGAGCTTATCTGCGACCTGGGTCGCTTCCCACTTGCACTTGCCTTCCCACTTTCGTCGATTAAGTACTGCTGTACCTAGACAAGACCGGTCGCGTTTTGCAGCACGATCAAGGAAGATACCGAAGGTGATTTGTTCAAGATGTCTAATATAAGATATGTTAGAGAATCTACCCAAGAGACACCGAGGTGCAATATGTGAATAGTAAGATGTATAAGGGTTAGGCCATTACTCACTCGTGTATATGTGTATATGCGTATGTGTGTGTATGTGCGTATGTGTGTATATGTGTATGTGTATGTGTAGTTATGTTGTGTATAACTGGTGTGTTTCTGTTCGCGTGTTTCGTGATGGTGTTTCCGATTCCTTTTCCGTTTCTCCCCCTGAGAGAACAAAGACCCGAAGGATTGTACGTTCCCAAGAGGCGGCTATCCTGTTGTCTAGAAGATGGAATCAGACTTGGAAAAACTTAAAAGTGAGCTGACTTTGAAAAAAAAGAAATAACGAGCGGTTCTTGGAAGTTGGCGAATGATTGAAGTCGTTATGTGGGAAAAGGG
The DNA here is from genome assembly GCA_025201765.1 of Daldinia sp. FL1419. Lineage (NCBI taxonomy): Eukaryota > Fungi > Ascomycota > Sordariomycetes > Xylariales > Hypoxylaceae > Daldinia > Daldinia sp. FL1419. The sequence continues at coordinate 18,874 of MU623342.1, forward strand.
TTGGGAAGTTTCTGGGGAGGGTTTTTGGGCGATTGTGGTAAGAAGGTTAAGAAAGGTTGGAGACGAAAGAAAGGGAGAGAGGGGGAAAAAATGAACACTGTGGTTGAGACGGACACTAGTAACCTAATAGTTGTGGTTTGCAGTTGCGGTAGTACTTACGTATGCAATGGATGGATGTATTTATCATTCAAAAAAAAAATGATGAGAACCTTTTGGTAAGTAAGGAGGTAATCAAGTACCAAGTATCGTTGTCCTCGAAGGTAGCTTTTTTGGCCTTGATAAAATATCGATGCAGTTGTGCGGGAAGGAAGAAGAACAATAAAAGAAATGATGCGGTTGGGGAGTACCATGTAATTTATATGTGTAGGTTGTGAAGAGATGAAGGATTAAAAAAGAGAGAAGGAGGAGGGAGAAAAAAAAAGTACACGGATTATGTGCAAGATGAGAATTGGACCTAAATTGAAAAATCGGGGAGGGAAGATACGGAGAAGAGAATTCAGCGTGGCACTGGCGTTCAAAAGGTAAATTGTTACATATTATAACAAAAAATAGCTGGGGGGGGTCAGTTAAGGTTGACGGCTCGACAAGGTATTTTAAGGCGTATCTCAGTATTTCTCTCCCAAGGTGTCAATTATTATTCATTGCCTTTTTGCGAAAGATTAACCCCCAAGTCAATACCAAAATATCAAATATCAACCCTACCGATATTTACCCTCCCCCCATCGTGATCGTCTTATTCCTCCTCCTACCTGCTTGCTCCGGGTACCTCTCATGTTATGTACCAGAGTATCACATATCACGTATACGCTGGACCAGTCACGTCTTTCGGATTACATAGTCCGACATCTCCGCTGGGACCTCATATGCTTTCTCTCTCTCGTGACTTCATGATTCCATCTAGATCCCCCTTGCTGCGGCTCGCTGACCGACTAACTACATGTCTACCCGTAGTTTCACCACCGCTAGCCCCGAACCATCGGCCTAACTTGCTATTATCATCCTTGTTACTATCCACGGTCGTAGGAAACTTAATCCCGTAACCCCCTTGGCCCCCTCGAGAAAGGAGTTGCTAAAACCACCAACACCACGTGTATTTAGGCAACGCTGTAGAATGACGAGGCTACCGGGTTTCGATAGGCTTGTCACGGGGACGGGCACTCCTCCGACTTTTACGACGTGCATATTAGGGGGAGGGTATTGTGTATATATTCCAGTGTTCCTTTAGGCGGCGGCGACGAGCATGTCTAATTTACGAATATTACACCTGAGGCCATTTCTACGGCATGTTGGCCAATGTGACTTTGTGTGTGATACGATAGGGCTGCAAGAAAAATCACGATGTCGGGCGGGTGGACTCGTCTCCATGTTACGATAGACCACTCCTCGAAATTTTGGCCGGTCTCCATCGGGCACCATCCCAGGTTACCGGGGAGCGGGGAGCGGAGGATACGAGTGACTGGTCTCGATAAGATGCGGGTATGTCACTCGAGGGCAGTACTCGGCCTCGCGCAACTACACATTCACTTAGCGGCCTGGTGAATCCATCATGGTCCATATTTTTACAGTAGCCTTCGAATTTGACGGGATAAGGCGGTTGTGGCGAGTACTGGCCGAGTGTCATCCTGGAGAAACCCCTTGCGCTGATTTAGTTAGTTGAGGGCGTAGATCCCGGACGTGTCTAATATCATGCCGCTCCTCCGACGTGAACCTCAACAAAGCCACCGTCAGGGGCAACAATAGCCTAACTACCCCGTTAACCACCCCGTTAACTACCTCCTTTGGTCTTATTGAGAATATCTAGGCCTATATTACTCCGTTTTCCAAGACATAGAACGCATTCACGTTCACATAATCTCCCTTCCTCCCTTGGCCCTGAACACCTCGCCACACTAGATATCCGGGATCCATTCCTACGATCGCTAAGCATACGGGCGAGTAATCGAAAGCACGGGGTCTTGGTTGAGCATGTCGAGATGCCACATGATTGATTCTTTCACGAACCTCTCTCTTCGTGTCCCCATATGTGTCCATACGTCACTCCGCGCAGAATAGCCATCCTACAAACACTTCCAAGTATCGTACCGACCCTCGATACGAAGAGGGACTATAGTATTGCATTAAGATGGCTCAAGTTGAATAAAGTTGAATAAAATCGGGAATATCGCGTGTGTGGAAGGAATCTGTTTGCGTAGACGTCAGCTTTGCATCAAACATAAGATATTGTAGATAGCGGGGTAGGGAGTAGGGAGGTGAACTGATTGATTGATTGACTTGGGTGGTACTTGGGCTAGCTTTCTTGATTGTCTCGGGTTGTTTTCTTGCCTTGAACGAAAACAGCGGATTCTCGGGGAGGGGGAGCCTTGGTGTTGCGTGCTTCTGCGCTTTTCTCCCCGGAGCGACGGATACATCTTGGGTTATGGGGTGGTGGTCGTCAACCACGTTTGTGTCCACCCCGATATTGGTGCATCAAGAAACGGATAGAACGTTTTGCCCCGTAACGACAACGCTAGTTTGACCGTCGTGGCAAATAAGGCTTTATCCATACGTCCAGCGAAATAATAGTCATAGGTTACTAGATGTCTATCACTAGGATCGCAGGATGAAGCCGGTCTGCACGTCAGCGGTCACCATATCATATACCAACAGGTATCACCGGGGGGGTTAGAGATTGGACTATCGGAATCACCCAAGTTCTACTTCAACTTCAATTCCCTTTAATATGTATTATCTAGAAAATCGAAAAAATGCTAGGTTCCCCTGAGTTTTGCTTCCGCTCCTGATCGATGCTTATAATTCCGACCTTAGGTGATGACACTGTGCTGCTAGAGGCGCCCTGACGCCGGTTGCGACCAGCCTAGATAATACGTGGGGATAATCATAATTGCTTAAGATGGCTGCTCTTAAATAGCTTTATGTCTCGAATGATAAGATTACTTACCTTTTCTACGATATAATAATTTTGACTATCTGTAGTAACTAAGACTACCTAGGATTTATCACCAAATCGCTCCCTCGACAGCCGTGTCCACTTCTATACCAGACAGGAGAGAAACAACTTCAATGCCCCTTCTTTCTCCCTAATAAATCTAGTCTAGCTACGGAACGTATGTCTAACCATGGTTCTTTGATGTTGATGCATTAACGGGGGCAGTGGCGTTTTCGGTACGATACCTCCAACCAGAGCACCCAGAAGCCGTAGAGACAGAGGATAAAATCCCGATTTCACCCAAACTATTCGTCAGTCATTTTTGATATACTGAATTAAAAGCCGGTGGCCTCGATTAGATTATACCTACCTGTCTTCGGTGGTTAATGACGCGAGGGGGTAGCTAGCCAGTCTTGGCCAACTAGGTAATATGTGATGATCTCTTTATAGAGACCGCAGTAGAGAATATGCTACGCAGTGAGATGAAAGAGGTTCTAAATAGATGGGTGCGTGGAATCGTTAAGTCAGAACCTCTGACCAACTTACGATACCCAGTCAGGTCCTCCGTCCTCAGGGGCTACTTTGCGTAGATAGGTCTATCGCCGTCAATAACTAGTCCCTCAGGATTCCCAAGTAAAGTTCAGATATAGCTTCTCTGTGGAAATATATATTATAACTCGTCATGTGCTTAATCATAACATACCTTGTGTCGATAACTGCTTTGATGCCAATATGTAGACTCTGGCACGTCTTCGCTACGTTAGGATACGTTGGAAATCCTAAAATACCAGAGTCCCGATAAGTTTAGAATAGGAATAAACACGAAAGTATGCATCTACTATTCAAGCCTTCGGTAACCATCACCTAAGCCCAGTCGCCGCGCCCTCTCTAGACAAGCGCATGGACAGGCTTTCATCCAGCAGTTTCTAATTGACCATAGTCAAGACAGCCGTCTAGAAAACTACATGATTCCTCAAATCTCGTATACGTACGCTAAACTCATTATAAAACCTAATAAAGAAGGCGCCGTCGTAGCTTATACCTATATGGTACAAGTATTCCATCCCCTATCTCAAATATCGATTATACCAGCTTACCCACCTAACCCAGGTACCTACCTACCTACCTACCTACCTAGGCAAACAGCGCTGCCACGTCGACCCCCTACTTCAGGGAACTTACCCTAGATTAAGTCACAACGTGGCCTCAGTCCTCATTTCCTCATTACTAACCCAACCTACCAGGGTCTAACATCCCAGGTCGCGACGCGGCCTGCCAGCCAGCGGTGCGGTGTCGGCAACACTGGGGAAAGAGAAAGAAAATGGCGCGTAACAGGGGAACGTTCTTGGCTCTCGCAGGAATCTCCGAGCCTGTAGTAGGAGCTAACAGCAACTAGATTAAAAAAAAATAAAAAATAAAATAAAATACCCCCCTTACGCAGAATCCTTAAAACGGGGACTCGGGTCTCTATTCAAGTAAAACCCCCTAATTCAATCAAAAAGTATGCTTACGAAGACTCACAGGATGGCCTAAAAATGAGGGGATGCGCGTATCAAACGCCTCGTATCATACAGTAACAATACGGTGCAACGCCCAAGGTATTTAGAGCCGGCGAAGAAAAGAAAAAAAATAAAACATTACATCAAAAGGTAGAATACTCGTTTCAGGATGCGACCGTAAAACAGAGAGACAAGGAAAAAACAGACATAGGTTTATCAATATTTTAGATAATATCCAATACTATAGAAATGTTCTAACATGGTATTATGTTAAGTGCTAGCCATGACGCGCTGCCCTTCGGGCATTACGACTACAACAGCATGGATACTTCATGCTGGACTGGGGTCAGGTATACCTAAAAGCGCACTGAATAGGGCGCACGTAAAACCAGGTTCGGGTTAAAGCACATGCAAATGTGCATATACGTCGTTGCTCTACAGATATCAATGAAGCATGCAAACTACCTACTATCTGTTAAAAAGCGGCGCGTCTAGACAACTACATACAATGTCCTCAGCATCATGAGACAAATTAAAAAAAATTAATTTTTTTTATTCCTCCCGTGTGCCATGCTGACCGTGACCGCCTGTGGTATTTTCCTTTGACTGAGGGAAAAAAAAAAACACCAGAAACACCGGGGAGAGCGCTCCCATTCATGCAATCGTGGGAATATGATGCGAGTCTATCGTAATAAGATATTGTTACAGTGGCAAGCGTATGCTGTGTGCTATGCTTGCAAGATCGTAAACGATATCTCAGATATTGAGAGCTGATGTGCTAAATATTTGTAGCACCGTTGACATGGTGGTCGGCATTGCTAGCATCATTAGTACTGTTAGCACCAACAGGACCGTCGGCATTACCAGCCATCTCCATAGCCTCGCCACTATCAGCTGCTACCTCCTGATCGGCGGGGCCACCACCATCCGATAACTCGGAACCACTACCGTTTTTCCCTTGGTTCTCCATGGCGAATAAGCGGGCGGCTCTGCCTTCTTTCTTGCGAGGCTGGGGAGCTAAGCGACAAAAGTTAGTCGGATATATATGAGGCTGTTGGAGAGTACTTACCCCGGCCGTTCTCCTGAACATAGAATCGCCGGAGGAGTGAGACAGCCTCGTCGCGAAGATAACCACCTTCGACCGGGTAGCCAGGTTCAATATTACCACCATCACCATCATCCTCGCCTCTTAGCGCGGGAGTAACTTTGCCCTGGTAGATGCGACTGGCGTCTTGAGGGCCATACCCATTCTGATAGGGACGATCTAATGGCTTCGGCACAGGCTTGGAGTTCTGGTGGATCTTGAAAACGCCTCCAGTTCCACCAAACTTATCATTAACAGCACCAAAATAGACCTTCTTAATACCCAATTGGCGAAGGAGAGAAGCACACATGACGCAAGGCTCGACCGTGACGTAGAGGATACACTCGGATATAATGCTGCGATGGACCTCTGGAGAAGGATGGAGTTTCTGGCCATAAGGATGGACATAGGGCTCCGTCGGAACTGCTCCCTCACAGCTTGCGTGATCTGGAGCCGGGCTGTTGCAGTTGCAAGTGCTAGTTTCATTGACATCTCTAGGCGCCTCCCGGGAAAGCAGGGCGGTCAAGGCCATAAACTCGGCATGGCGAGTACCATTACGAGTAACATTTGTTGCGTTCATTCCCTTAGCGATAACCTTCCCCTTATGGACCAAGACACAGCCTACTGGCGTCTCGTTTGTATTCAAAGCTAGATTACCCTAAGTCTCTTTGTTAGCTAACCTGTGAAGTAAGAGACTATCATAATTGTGGGCAAGTAAATCTAAGCAGACAGTTAAGGCAGATATGAATGCTTGAAAGCCAGAATATCCTTAGTTGGGTAACAAATAAACAAATACAAACAAGGGAAAGGCGGGCAGGATTCGAGAGCGAAGAAAAGGAAATATTTACCATAGCAAGCGCTTCTCGCATAAAGAAAAGATGCTTTTCGCGTTCAACTCGCTCTTCCTCTGTCTGCGGCTCGATCAATCCAGGTAAATTATGAACCGGTGGCGGAGGCGGCTTCAAGATAGAGGTTTTATCGGTCAGCGGCAAGGCAACCGTGATTGGAGGAGCCGGGGCCTTAGCAGCACCGGCTACGGAATCATTCTTCGCTTCCGGCTTAGGGGACGGCTCATTCCCAGAAATATCATCCAGAGTAAGACAATTAGCACCGGCGGCGAGATTTTCGGCCTGCCTTTTCGAAGCAGCATTCCCTGCCATTGCAGAATTGTTAGGAGGAACAAAGGCCGTGGTGACGTGCTGGCTGCGGGTACCCGTTTTCTGGTTTTGAGCTTGGTTTTCCGTAGGGAGGGGCTTTAGGGCAGGCAACTGAGCTTGCGGGATGGTAGAAGGGTTATTTCGATGGGCACCATTTTCTTTTCTATTGTCCAAAGAGGGACCAGAAGGTGGGAGGTTACGATTTTGGTTGCCTTTCTTGAATCCGGCTGGCTTGTGATTAACTGGTTGATGAGAGTGAACTTTGGTGTCACCTTGATTCTCGACGAGAGTAGTACCGCGCGGTTCAAGAGACGACGCACGAGTTTGGTTACCAGGAGGTTTGTTGGAAATGTCATTTTGCTGGGCGGCGGTCGGAACATTAGGAACGTTAGAAGCGTTAGGGGCGTTAGGAGCGTTAAGAACATTAGAAGCGTTAGAAGCGTTAGAAGCATTGGGATTATTAGTACCGCCATTTTTTGGGCCAGGACCTTTAGAGCCTCGCTTATGGCCACGTTTCTTAGGCTGCGCCATGGTATCCTCCTGTGATGCGTCTTGGAAATCAGAGTCCAGGCCTTGTTCGAGATCTATGAAGGAAGAAGCTTGGTTTAGTTGGGAATTTTTCGGAGGGGAGGGTTGGTATAAATAGGAATCTGGATTTTGTTCAGTTGAAAGGTTAAAGTCTATTGAATGCTCATGCGATGAAAGGCCAGGTTTTTGTAAAGGTACTAGTGATTGTTCCTGCTGCTTTTGTTGTTGATGTGGCGCTTGCTGCTGCTCTGGTTGTCGCTGTTGCTGTTGCTGTTGCTGTTGCTGTTGCCGTTGTCGTTGCTCCTGCCCCTGCTGAGGTGTCTGTCCTGAGTCAGGTGTCGATTTGTGTGTCGATTTGAAGGGAAAGAAGCGGGCATAAAAGTGAATGAAAGATGCAAACAGCGCCTGCCATGTCTGCCAGAGGCTCGCAGCGTAACCTAAGAACTTGTGTCCCGCCATTGTATTCTCCTTCCCGTTCTTTCCTTATAATCTTTTTTACTTTCAACTTAAATTTAGATAAAATAAGGGGCCAATATTACGCTCTCCATCAAAATGAAGTAAAATAAATGTTCGTGATGCCGTCACCACCACACGTGCAGCTACCTGCCGAATAAGCTAAGGAGCTAATCATCTAATTATAAGATGAAGTAATGCCGACCACCAATGAATGATAAGGCAAGACCTGCATAAGCTTCCTTGCAGCTTTCTTGTAACCTCCTCGTCCCGTCTAAGTCAATTAAAGGGGGGGGGTCAATATTGTTACCCCGTTGGTGAGAGCGTGCATCTATGAAATCGTTATACTCCGCGCTTTCCAGGCCACCGCCGTATCTTTAGAGTATAAAATTAAGTTGCGCATTCATGAAACAACTGTAATTTATGGTGCAGGTGAGTATTCATGATTTGGTTGAAGCTACCGGGTGAAAAGAGTGTAAATTTATATACAAAACAAGGCGAGATGTCGCGGCGGCGCGGCTGAGAATTTTCTGCCGCTTAAAATAAAGTGAGCTAATTGCCTAACTCGTACTAGTTCGTTACTTTCTTTCCTTACCAAGCTTACCAAGGGTCCAGACTTTATCGTAGAGGGTAAGGTATGGTAACTTTAGCGCGAGCAGGGATGTCCCACCAGAACCGCTGAGTCGGAGTTGCGAATGTGGATTAGGTAATTTATAAATATATTGTCACTGTTAATATAGAAACTCTAGAAGAAATCCTTAGAACAGTTGAAAGAATACAATAAAGAACTCGTTATCTCAGATTTTATCTGACTAATCGAACTATTTGATCCATTAAAGATCACTTTGGGGATAATTTATAGCTTTATAGTAGGCAATTTCTCAGAACTCCAAATAAATTCATAAATTCATAACATTACCTAGGTACTAGGTACTATGTACCTACAGCACCCACACGTTAAGGTTATTTTACAAATCGAACCCATGAGATTAATAAGTTAATAAAAGCCTCAAAAGTTTAACCGGCACCTATAACGCCCTTCGTCTAAACACCAAGTATACCTTACCTACCTAGGTAAGTATCTAAATATCACAACAGCAAAACATCGCTAGTAAGACATAGTAAACACCTAGCCTAACCTACCCGGCTACACCAAGCGACAATGTCTTGCATAGTTATCTTTAAATTTCTAGAAGGCCAACAGAGAATCAAGATTCTTCATGAAACATCGCTACGCGGACAGGTTCAAATCATAGAATAATCAAAAGTGAGCAGTATTAATAAAAAGTAGATAAGAGTCGTATTGTTCCAAGTAGACACGGAAATATACTACCACCTGGAGAATCATTAGCTAGACCAACCCTCAACCACCTTCCCTTTAACTACATGTATGGGGGAGCCGAAAGCTCGCTCCTAATCCATCGTTATTTGTTTTGAATCCAGGGTATCATAAAAAGTTCTTTCTCTCTGGAAAGAGCAAACGGGCGCTAGTTAACTCAAGCGACGAGTTCCGAGATAATATCGTCATTAGACAAGACTCATCACGCGCTGCACGCGCAGGCTGGAGGATTTAGTCCCAGACGGAGGCAAGGTAAAGATGCTTCCGAAGTCGCTGCGAATTCTATAGATATTTCCCGCCAGCTGGGAACATCTTGACTTGGCAACATTCATAATGGTATGGAATCCTAAGAAGGGAAGAAGTTGCGTGGGTCGATGCAGCACGCCCACACTCGGGGTCATGTGTTGTTGTAATACGCTGTAAGCGAGGGCAACGAATAACGATGCTGCAAACATTCCGACGGCTCCTAGCTCGCTAGCATTGTCGGTAGACGGTCGTCGTTGGCCGAGGGCGCTCAAAGATGCATATGCAAATACTAGTAGGCCTGCTGCGGCTGCGCTTGAGACTGCTACGGACGCGATCTGTACATCCGACACGGATTGTGATTGTGACACATATGTAGATGCTGGGAGGAGCCTCCTACTTTCTACGTTGTGATTCTTTTCGATATTGTCTGAAGAAAGCACTGGCTTGCTCCTCTTGGGCAAGGCGGAGGATAGAACGATTGCATCAGAAAGGCTGCTCTTCTCGACAATCGGGGCATCAACGTTCCGGGAAACCAGATCGGAATCGAAAGGTGAAGGACGCGTAGGTGCATCATGGGCGTTTCGTCCTTCAATCGAAGACGAAGTTGATATATTCCGAGACAAAGAAAATGAGGTAAATGTATCAGTCGTGTGGTGTTTAGAGGGAGTGGATGTCGATTTTCCAATATCGGATATTGTCGTAACCTGCATAAGTCTTAGCCTCAGGCTACGGCTGGATACATAATAGTAACTCACAGTATGTTGGCTCTCGCTAGGATCGCGGTGTAGCTGGCTTGTTGAAGAGAATTCTGGTATCGCCTCGGGTGCTGCTGGGTTCGTAGATGTAGTACACCACGTACCGCTGCTACTTGTTAGTGCAGCAACTGAGCCTTGCTGATTGTGCCATTCCGCAAGGTTCTGGCTATCTCTTCTCAGACCGGAGAACAGTGAAGATGATCCTAGTTCAGATCCGTGTAGTTGAGATGCTGGTACGGATACTGGTACGCCTACGCCAGTTGGTAATGGTGAGTTCCATGGTTGCGGCTGTGGCTCGCCCGTCCTTACTGGGGTTACTTGGTGCGGTAGACCTGGTGGAGCCGGAACGCGCGACCCCGGTACTTGGGCGTTCTGTCCGCTGTCACCCTGTGCCACAGCGAGGGACTGGATCGAGCTGTCAAGTATCCTCTCATAGTATGATGACGTGTCTAGGCCGATTTGTAGCGATGCCTGTTCTTGTGAGATTGGTGATGATTGGTATTCTGCATTCACGGATACGTGTGGCCGGGTATCCCGGTCTTGGTCTTGATCTGTAACATTCCTCCTACGGAAGTCAACTGGCTGTCGGTCATCTAGGTATCTTGAGTGTTCTAATTGTGGTAGTGCCGCTACTTCCTTGGATAGGCTTGGGTCGTCGTCTAGGCATACTGAAGAGCCCGGCGAGTATAGGTTGAAGTCGGCGTAGTTGTTGCCAACCTCGCCACCTGGGTTTAGATAAGGTGGTAGCGCAGCGTGAGCGTCCTCGGTGGTGCCAACCGCCGTGTTCTCGAGGCCTGCCGTTTGGGCCGGAGTAATTGGTTGGGATGGCGAGTATGAGTTGGATGATGCTGGCGTGAGGTGGCCCGCAGGGTCGAAGAAGAAGTCGTAGTCGTATGGGATAGCCTCAATTGGCTCCTCGTCGTACTGGACGAATTGATCCCAGTCCATGGTAGGGTCAACCAGTGACTCCGACATGGCAGAGTCAAAAGATGAAGTAGATAGTTCCGCAATATCAAATGACGGCATGTAGAAAGGTTGTTCTGAAGGTTCTAATGTTGTTTGCGGTGGAGGTGCCGATGCTGGGGCGGCGGCGGCGGCGGTCCTCTTGGTCTTCTTGGACGTCCTGGCGGCAGAAGAGCCGGAAGACCGCTTATGACTCGGATCACAACGGACCTTCTTTCTCCGACAAGAATCGCAGGCCTTGATGATACGCATTAAGTGGGCATGATCACGCTGCTCTTTCGTTTTGCAGCCACGGGAGGCTGAGTTAGTGACGTCCTTGCCGTCTTTGGTTAAAATCTTCATGCCAGGAAGATGAGAGAAATCATTGTTAAGAGCCGCCTTCTTGGGAGATGGCTTCTGCGTCCTATATTCGCTAGGCAACGAGGCGTTGCTAGCTTGAGTCCATTGGCTCTCGGATATGACGGGAGATGTGAAGTTGGAAACGTAGCCAGAATCAGCCATAGTTGTACTAGGCGATCCGGTAGTAGAGCCAAGGGCAGGATAGACCATGAAGAACTTGAAAAGCTCGCCAGTGGTCATGCTGTGCTCGAAAAATTCCATGGAGACGGTAGCACGCTTATCGAGGATGGATGCATCCCCGGGGACGTAAGCGTCAATCATCTCGTCCAACTGCTTGGAACCCATGGCAGGGAAAAACTGCAAAGGGGCACCAATGGCAGGCTGATGGACGGAGAAACCCATAAGGGAAGTAGTAGCGTTGATACCGGACATGTACGACATTTTGTTGATTACGTTTTTTGCGATGCCGAGGGAATGGATGGGATGCAGGTTGGTTAGATTGGCGACTTGGCGATTTGGCAGCTTTAAGCAAACGTGGGTTTACCGATAGGCACCAAATTCCGTCGTAGAAGATAATATATAACGCCAACTCCGATATGGGTTGGTTAATCTTGGTATGATTCGGATGTATAACGATGATATATATATAATATATACGGGTATCAATGAAATAACGATGATAATTTGAAATCTTGTGTTTTGGTGACTATAGATCGACTTGTAGTACCCAGGGTATTTGTGTCAAAAGTAAATGTAAAAGCTACTAGAGGTGGATGATGGGGTGTCAGCCGCCAATAATTGCCAATGTTTGATAGTGTGTGGTTGATGTGGTGTTGAGAAATAGGAACCTGCTTTTGAGTCTAGTCACCTAGGTCGACGATGTCTAGCTCAAGAAGTCAGGGAATCAGAGAGTCAGGGGTAAAGAGTGTAAGCCTTCGAAAGTTTCGAAGTAAAAAAAAAAGTTGACGATGGGTCAATGGCGTGTTAGAGAGAGACCTAGGTAGAGTCTACTACTGTAGTCAAATGGGAAGAGACGGGAAAACGAGAGAGAAAGAAAAAAAGAAGAAGGAATTTCGAATCTCGGGAGGGAGTCAGAGGATGATATTTCACTTCTGACAAGTCCCTAAGAATCGTTATACAATAGTGCGCGCAAAGCCTCAATTCATCACCAGTGAATAATGGCGGAGCAAGGTATTGAGACCCACCACGGCGAAGAAGTAGATCGACCGCTCAGCCAATCATATTTTATTTTTGGTGGGCACGAGTTGAAAGACTTGCAAGTACCCCGTTCCGTAATCTGTTAGTGTTCAGCGGAAATTACCCTGCAAACTCTAACAATGTCAGACGTCTGTCCCATCTTAGCTGGGGAAGGATGCGTGGAAGCCTCAGGCATCCGTCGGCAAGACCAAACAGGTGGATTGACTCATTCAAGAATTGGCCAATCACCAACTATCTAACCCCTCCTAAATTAAGACGAGCTCTCCCTTCATTTTAGAGGTATATTTCAATGCAAGTTTTTCGGTGCCGTATATGCCATTAATATGCCACTAAATATGTTATTATACAGTACAATATTAAGGCCAGAAACCCCATTGACTTATTAGTGGCTTTTTTTTTTCTTTTTCTTTTTTTTTTTTTTCTTTTTTCAGATCATTAACAACGTATCTTTGGTCATATTTTTGTCTTATTTTATTTTTCTCTCTCGAATCTTATCTAAACTCAATTAAAGAAGAAAAACTCCAATTGCATTGGAATGGTTTCCTCCCCGTCAAATAACCCCACCAGATCTTCTGTATAGTGGAGGCCGGTAGGCTACCTAACGTTGCACGAGAACCTATAGGTACCTCCTTACATATGTACCCGGAAGAAGTACTCAGGTGTAAATAACCTAACCTAGTATGGAACCTACCTTAGACTTTAGTAGGTAGGTACCTAGGTAAGTAGGTACGTAAAGTAGGTACGTATTTGATTTATACCAACCTCATTGGGTGCACTTTATACATTAGGTGCGTAGTATCATAGTCAGCCAACTGCCCACCACCTGTACCGAGTAGATATACCACCGCCTATCATACACTAGATGCGTATAAGCATATAATAACTATAAGGTCTATAAGGTAACTATAACATGACTCGATCAAAGTGAGACTCCAATGTGCTTACTAGATAATCATGGTCCGCGAAACGTGTGTTGGATGGCGCCGCAAACCCGTCTTATGTCTTGTCCTCGTACGCATTCGCTCTCTCATTCGCTCTCTCATACTACTTACAAATCTGGACCCCGAGGCATATCGATGTACGGACGTTGGTGTGAGACTGATATTCATATCTGGCCTACGGAGTGAGTAGGTAATTTGCTGTGGAATTGCCAGTATATTGATAACTGTAGTCTGTATACCAGGAAAGTATATGTAAATTTATATGTAGCAATATAGGTCCGAAAGACGTCGACTCGTAAATATCTCTTAAGATCGAATATCCAATATGCCAACTATTAACGCCAAATACCCACAAGCTCGCGAGCATTCTTATTACCGATGCCTAATAAGTAAGAAGGGTATCAATGCCAAATATACAAAACAGTTTTCCTCGCCCGTATTTTATAACAAGTAACTGTGAACCCAAGGGGAATCATCTCCTATCAATGTGTGCTGCAAACCTGCCTTCGCAGCGTAATGCGATCCCGGCCCGTTACGTTGTCATCAAGGTACTAAAGTGGTGCCCAACTAAGACCTCTTTAGTAGTAAAGTTGTTCCTACGACGCTGGCCGCGACGATCTCGATAGATAGGCTACGACTCGTTAGATTCGCCAACAGCAGCTTATAATACATTTTCAACTTACAGCATCAGTATTCCGGGACTCGGCCTGATCCTTCAAGGACCAGGTTGCCACGAATCCAATCAAGACCAGCACTAGAGACCACCAACTAAACGCATCCGTATTGATCGCGCGAGATGGCAATGGCCCCGATTCGGTAAAATGGCTACTTTCTCGGATAATGGTGGTTAAGAAGGGTACTATGATCGAGAGGAGATGACCGACGGGTAATCTGGCATAGGACAGTAAACGTATAGGGCATTGGCGGGGTGCTTTACACCTGGTATAATTTTTCCAAGTAAGACGAAGGGGTTTTCGCGGGGAAATGCCACAGTCGGTGAGCGGGGTGGAGGAATCACTACTGGTTTCCCACTTGGAATTATGGTAGTATGAGGGTTCGTGAGAGCTCCTAACACCAAAATATGATCCATATCCATTATTCAAGGCTCCTCCACCATACCATGACGGATCGCCTCCTGGTTGAGTACAAGAATACGCAGCTTCAGACTCGCTAGATAGGGTTAGAGCTACGGCCGATCCTGCGACAGATTCATCCCTCGTGGATCCGTAATACCATCTCTGACAAGAGGAACTTGAGCAGCTTTGCCTAATGCATCGGAATGGCGATAGCGGGGACTCTAGGTCGTTAGGGGCTCTAGCCTTGGTGCGACAACTTGTACACACCAGCCAGAAGCGTGGATTGACATCGTGGAATGGATGGTGCTTTGTTCGGAAATGGTTTGATAATTCCCGGAAAGGGCCTGTCCAGTGGCAAGCTTCTGAAGAGGTGTCCGAAACACTATCCATCGAACCCTTATACTCACATTGCCAACGATTTGGATATATCTCCATTTGACTACCAATTTCGAGAAATTCAAGCTGCAAATGTCCGCCTGGTGATTGCATACCCATGTCATTACCTGGATGGTATGTCTGTCCCGGAGCTTGAAGCATTGCGCTGTCTAGATGCACTGAGTCGGCATCGAATCCGCTTATAATTTGCTGCACATCTGAACGGACGACGTCGTGGTCCCCAATTGAAGACTGTAAGTCAATAAAGTCGTTGGATATGGGGTCATGTTCCGACGATGCTATCGCAGCCCCGCCGGCACCAAATGTATTCCAGGTTCGATCTATCAGCGTGAGCGATGGTACATCGTTTCGGTCATGCGACCTGCCATGATTAGGGGATTGTGGGTGCAAAGTGTTTTGATAGCCTTCTTCTAGGCGAGAGAAATCATGGCAATCGCACTGTAGATGTTTATTAGTATGACTACAACCATGTGATGTTGTTGGTAGCTTCACAGTTATCTTTTTAGCCCGATGATGTGGGCAAGCAAGCTTCAGCTTCCGTTTCAGTGCAGTATTCAACCTGGTATTAGAATCTAGTGGTCCCCTTCTCCTACCGCGCTGACGTCTGGGTCGATCTGCATCCTGCGTCGCCACGTCTTGGGTGGAAGGTGTGCCGGGCTCGTCTGTTGGCGAATGAATAGTACTACTAATAGATGGGGCCGCATGGGGAGTCAATAGGTTTTGCTGTGAGGCGACGTGAGTTTGTAGGCGCATGCGTTCAAGCGTCTGCCGGATCTCATTATAGATCCTCTGGTTCTCGGGTGTTGGTTCAACAACAATTCTATGGCGGGTTTCATAGCCTCTGGGCGTTTGGTTAGGCGAAGCCATAGTCGAGCACTCAGATTTAGTCACGCAGTATCAGGCAGCCTTGTAATCAATATAATAAGTGGTGGTGAGGCCTGCCAGTACATTTACCTGGTAAGGTAGAAATGAAGCTGCGCAAGGTAACAGGGGCTTAATGTTATGATAGAATACACGAGGGAGACAAAACTCGATATTCAACGTGATAAGAGGTCTAGATAGGTGATGAGAGGGCTGGCTGTGTATGGTAATAGTTGGGATGGGAAGACACGAGATAGGGCGGGACATAATATTTGAGGGACCGACCCCGGGGGGGTTACTCAAGGACATTACATGTGGATAGGTATCCATGTGGACATACAATCCATGGGTGTACTTCTGTAGCAATAAATCCTGGCAAATAGAAAATCAATGTACAATGACTGCGCCTAGTTGAGGCTGACGAAGGCAGATTTTTTTTTCTCTCTCTTTCCTACGAGACCCTCCTCCACATCGGAGCACAGCGTAGGCATGGACATGGGCTTGTTATGCTGGCACACTTACCCATCATTGGAGTTCGCTTAATTATGAGGTAGTGCGTCATCTTCCAACCATGAATGCTTGTTCGAGGGTTCTTAGCTATATAGGTACCATATAGGTACCATACCTAAAGGTAGGTAGGTTAGTAGATAGCCGATGCAATCCGTTCTTCTAATTACCTAGAGACGAATCCATCTTGGACATCAAATATCTCTTTCTTCTTTCCTAAACTTTCGGTGAAGAGAATTCGATAATTGTCGTCCTGGCGCTGACCACGGTGTTTCTTAGATGTGTAAACCAAGAGTTACAATTCGAGTGGGGAAATGGAGGGTTTTTTTTTTCTCTCTTCTTTTTTTCCCCTATGAATAAATCCCACAGCAGATGCAGGTAAGACCCCACTTACGTAGCTACGCGATTCTCTACAACAATAGTGTAGGCGTTGAACACCAGAGTGGTAAATGCCGGCTTGACACGTAGCATGCTGTTCGAACATTTGCGCTTAACATCGAGCTAACGCGTTTCTTCCTGACATTCGTCGTGGTTTTGTATAAGCTGCCCTGTCAGTTAATACGACAGCTAAACAACAAAATTAGCAAGCTTTCTTGCCATCCCATCAACTACCGCTGTGACTTGGCTTTAGGGTATGCAAATTCCTAATTGACTTCCAGCCTTGTTGGCCGTACACTATATCTCCCATCCTTTCTAGAGCCGCTCAGGCTGGAGAACCCGGGGGATTACATGCACATACCCTATGGTGGCCGTGTAAATTCAAATAGGTCGTGCGCTTCTCTACTCCATGGCCCTCCGTTCGCTCTAGAAAACCCAGACATCGTTGCAGCAGAGGCTTTTCGTTCAACTTCCGGCCTGGTCTTTGGTACATTTGATTCGTACCTCTTTGCATCTAGCGGTCTTCCAAATGCCACTTCTGACGGCAATGGACATTGCGGAACATGACCGGCAGCATCCGAGGGCTTGGCAGCCTTCTTTCCTCGGGTGGCGGGGTTGACCACCATCTTTGCAGCGGGTAACCGCGTCGCGGCGGTGTCGTCAGATAATAAAACCTGCACGTCTGAGTTCCCGCTGACTCGGGCTGACGTGGGTCTATTTTGCCTCTGCGGAGAACGCGAAACCGCTTCAAGCGCATTTATGTTGCGGTCCGCGGAAAAGTCGCGAGCAAGGTTTGTGTCAATTTCTTCGTCGGAAATAAATCCGATGATCTCCTTGCTGCGTACGCTTTTGCTACCCAGCTGGGCGAGGCGAGGGGCAAACACGTCCTCTACATTATCTCTAGTCTGGAGTTTCTTTTTTTTCCCGGATGATTCCTTTCTGCTCCTTGAAGGCCTAGTCGCCTCGGTTAGAACGCCATCCTCACACTCAGAACTAGATAGCCTCGCTCGCTTGTCATTCATTTGACTACGCTGGCTGTCAGGATCCAAAATAACTTGGGAATCCTCATCATATCCTGCACTCGCTCTTTTTCGCTGGTCTTTCTTTCTCTCTGTATCTTGTTTGTATGTCAGCTTAGAATTTGCTTGTGGAAAATCATGTAGAGAAGTATTTCGCGCCCCCTGCCGGGCACGATTGGGATCTTTAACGCTGGTTTCTATATTTGTATCCCCGCTGGACATATCACCGCTTGAATCACCTTTTGTAGTAGCGCTTGGTAAGGCGGGTAGGTCCTGGTAACCGATCTGGTCCTTGGACGTCCTTGATGTTGACGAACTATCGCTATTCAACTTCTCCGATACCATTACCAAGCCTCGCTTCTTCCTAGGTTTAATGCGCAATTCCGTCCTTGTCTCACTTATAGGTTGCTCCCGTGCGAACTCTAGAATTTCCTTATTACTACTAACCCCTTCTGTTTTACTTTTGGGCTTCGGCTTTATAGCGCGACCTTGGTTCCGACTAGATTCTTTTGGTCCCGAGATGGAGGGTAGGCTCTCCGCCCCTGTATTAATTGTATCCACCTCTAAGGCCGTATCGTGAATGTCGTTAGGCCTACCCACATGCTGAGGCTGCGGCCGTTTATGATGTGCCTGGATTTTTGAACCTAGATCCGCCGAGATTGGTTGCAATGTATCTATCTCTACAGCGTCTTCTCGTGTGTGTCCCGTCCGGTTTGACCTTGAGTTTTTTATGCTGATAGGTGGGACACGTTGATTAGGAACATCGGCTTTATCACCTGAGGTAGGTAGCGGGGATTGTTCCCTTGCATAACCCCGCGTCGTAGCGACCGGGGTGTCTCGGGGTGCTCCCTCTGGCAGCGCACATTTAGAAGTATTACCTCGCAAGTCTTCCTGGACTCTTGTAGTCGATCCGTTCATCATTTTGGAAGCGGCATTTGGACGGCCATCATGTATATTAGAAATGGTTGACAAGGGCCGATGTTCAGCGGAGATAGATATCACCTGAGGTGGTCTACTTCGTAATAATGGGCTACTTGTCGGTGTGCAAGATAGCGTTAATGAAGCGCCAAACAAACTTTGAGCGTAACCACTCTTGCTTGGGGGTGATATTTCTCTCTTTCTTCTTTTCGCGGACCGCGCATCGCTGTCTTGTGTCGGAGCAGTCTGTTTTTGTCTTTCTTCGTACGGCGACTCACTTGGCATTAGGGCACGCCCATGATGTCCAGTAGGTGTGCCAATCAAGTTATGAAGGGGCTTATGCCGTAGCTGGAAGTGAGGGGCAGCAACATTTGGTATGGCAGACTCGACTGTAGGAGGTCGTCGGGCAAGAGCCGCGGATTGACGCTCGGCTCTTTCTCGAGTTCTCTTATCTACGAGCTCAGAGAGATCCTGATCACGGCTCCCCGTAAATTCTGAGACTTGTACGATAACTCCTCCTCTATCGAGTTCAACTTCTTCGCCTTCGTCAAAATCGTAATCCTCATGCCAATGCGTGTCCCCTATGAAGTTACCACGCTCGTCGTAGACCATAATGCGTTTGTTGAACGTGTGATATTTCAATCTGCCATCCTGCCAGCGCTTCTGCTTCCTCCGAAGGTCGCGCGTAAAAAGGCAGACATATTCAAGGACTGGAGCGGTGCTGCCGGATGTTTGCTGGTGACATGATGAAGCGGAACTCTGCGCAACTTGAGTAGCTGCTGCCATAACTACCCTGTGTGAATAAATGTGAACATTGAGCTGGTCTATGGTGTATATATGGTTTGGTTGGTGATGCCTATCAGGGTAAAATGGCCAAGGTTTTTTGGGGGGGTGTAATTGATTGAAGTCGCTGCTAATCTAAAAAAAAAAAAAAAAAAAAAAAAGTTGATGTGGAGGGATTAGACTGATTAGAATGGATATTAAAAACGCGTATACGCTATTGACGTGTTTTAAGCGTGTCCCAACCCCTGTCCGCCTGTTCAAATCAATTAAGAAGTCGCGTTCCACTTTATCTACCCCAACACGTTAGCACGTGCTGCCGAGTCCTACATTTAAACGCCTAAAATAGTAAGGACTGCATAAAAGACGTGTTAGTGATACACAGATGGATGTATGTATGTACCTTGACATCTTGTATTAGTACCTAGGTACCGTAGGGCTGCATACAAGGAAATTATTCGTAGAGTATTTCGAGGATTGGATTGTGACAATTAGGAGTAAGCTGGACCAACATCGATGCAATACGTAACAAGGAGTATATTCGGAAGCTTTATATGTAATTCTTCAGCAGCATACAACCTAAAACCAGAAGTTGTCTTCAGCCTGCGAATTTACACAGGTACATATAACAACATTAAAGCAACCTATCATTGTTGCATTTTGAAATGTGCAGTGACGTCTTGTTGCTTATCGTTATCGCAAACCTGTTTATTCGGAACAGTGAGACATTAGGACGCTCGTGTTAGCAGTTAGTAGTTAGCTTAGGAAGTAGGCAGCTTGCACTGCCCACTGAATCTCTTTTTTTAATTATATGCTGTCCATTTCGAGAAAATGGGGAAAAGAGCGGGAAATAGACAAGGACCCATTCTGCAGGCAATCATAATCACAACCCATAATCCTCCACTAAAGTTCCACGTACCAGGACCTCTTTTTTTATAGCCAAAATGCTTCCTGCACTACAATATCTACAAAGTACCTGGCTCTAATAAATTGTTTCAGTCAGTACCTACCATGTACCTTTTGTGTCAATCTTGACGGTTCTACTTACAATCGCAGCTTCCTTAAGATAGTTCTAAATCATCTCATAACTCTTTAACCTTGGTGAATTGGAAATCGCGAATAGAAGCTACTTATGTAATGTTCTGGCAGCTCGGTAAAGCGGCAGCCGTTCCTTCTCTCTACATTACCTAAACGCATGTCTAAACGCATGTCTGAACGCATGGTACATTTACCTCCTACCTAACTTAAGTATAATTACTCTACGCCTCTTCTCTTATTAGCCCCTTGTTTCTGCCTACGTTTCCGTCCCTGCTTCCATCCTTCGACGGGAAAGAACGACGCCGCTAGACCAACAACTTACTTGATCTCCCACAATAATTTATATCGTCGGACGGTCGCCGTTTCTTACTCTCGTTTCAGTCGGTGAACGTCTCTATTTAATCCCTTCCCCCCATTCGAATTTGGGAACTAAGTGTGCAGGACACTTTTGTTATGCTATAATTCGAAGCTACGAACCCCGCGTGCTATTAATTATTCATAATTCCCCCACCACGCGCGTCCATTCAAGGATAAGCAACCAGGTACAATATCAATACCTAGCGCGACGAGCTCAGCGAAGAGTTCAACAACAGGCCAATATGCAATCTATGCAGAGACAATTCGGAAAACTACTTCACAAGAGTCCCGGTGATAATGCCCGCATTGCTGTTTTGCTAAACGACTACGAGGACGCCGATAGAGTTCTTGCTAAGGTACGAGCTAAATGATAATAACGATCGACCCCAGTCCGTCGCGACATGGTCGTCCGCATACTGATGATTTCATATTCCTAGATCATTGACCACACCAAGTCATGGCGCGAATCCTGGATTAGCTTAGCTATAGCGCAATTGGGCATAGTCACCGAATACGATGGCCTTTGGGATCCAATCGTCGGCGCCACCGACGGACATGGAAAGCCAGCCGTACCGACTCCGGAGCTCCAGCTCGAACGTACTTTGCAGTTAAAGCAGGCTTATACCGAACTAAAGGGCGAGTTGCTGGAAGAAGTAGGTCTAATTGAATCCACTATAATTAAGCCTGCTACCGATGCTCGCGACTATATCGCTCCTTTAAGAAAGACCATTAAGAAGCGAGAGAATAAGAGGTTAGATTATGAGAAGTGTCAAGACAAGGCCAACAAATTGCAGAGGAAGGTTACTCGAACCCCCAAGGAAGATGCTTCGTTGGCTAAAGCTGAAGCTGAGGTTGCACGAACAGCTGAGGTATGTAATAACCAGACTTGAATGCCATGACAAATGAGATGGGCCATAAAAGTTAATAGGCTTAATAGGAATTCGAAATTGCGGACTCACATCTCAGAGAAACGTTACCACCCCTTGTCTCCGCGGTTTTCAGTATAATACCGCCACTCGTATCGGGAGTGGTTGTAATTCAGAATAGACTCCTTGGACTGTACTATACCACGCTTCACAACTATTGTCAGGACTATGACTTCCCGTCGCCACCGCCACCCATGGAAAGTGTCGTCTCCATGTGGTCGGCAGCTTATGAGCCCGTCAAGCGTGAAGTTGAGTCGATAACGTGCATCGCAACGGGTAAAGCCGTCCGGCAGCCCATGAAACTGCCAGACGATCCAAGCAATACCAACGATACCGAGAATGACCGCAAACCATCCACATCGTCTACGACTTCCGCCGCGGAAAATGGCTTTCATCGTACACCGTCCGGACTCATCGGCTCCAACAACTCTGCACCACCTCCGGCGGGCCCGCGGCCAAAGCGCATCCCATCGTCTGCCTCGATAGCATCGTCCCAAGGAAGCGCCGTACAGCCCAAGCCCAAGCCATCTTTTACCATTGGTAATCACCTTACACCCACGGATTTCACCACTGCATCTCGACTCGGCCAAGGCCTCTCGCCATCCGTGTCCCCTGGATCCACCCAACCGCGCGCAGACTACTTCGGCAGGCCTGCAACATCATCCACAACATCCAACGCGTCGTTCAACGCAGCCGCCATCGCCGTTAAGAAAAAGCCTCCCCCGCCCCCTCCCAAGAAGAAGATAGGCGCATATCAAACCGAGGAATTCGTCATCGCCCAGTACGATTTCGCAGGCCAAAATGCAGGCGATTTATCCTTCCGCGAAGGCGACAGGATAAAAATCGTCAAGAAGACGGGTACAGACCAGGACTGGTGGATGGGCGAACTAGACGGTGTAAAGGGGAGCTTTCCCGCGAATTACTGTAAAGCAGCTTAGGCTACGTACCTAGATGTCGGGATTAGGAATATAAGAAACCCCAAAGATAATGTTTAGAACACGTGGTGTTATGTATTAGGTATTTAATAAGTACTCCAGCATTATGTTTCTATAATGTTGGTGGGTTAAAGGGGTTGCCTTTTCGCTCCGACGTTTTTGGCTATTATTTAAGTATATAGGAATAGCTGCACTAATGGGTAGGCAAATGAGTACCTTGGGTACTTTGAGTGCCTAGGCGAGGTAGAGATGGATGGAATAATAAAATGGGAAAAGATTTTAATGTCCTTCCATAATAGGATGTTTTGGATATTTATAACGATAAAAGGGAGAAAATGCAAAATGCAAAAAGAAAAGAAGAAAAAGAAAAAGGAAAAGCAAAATTGGGGTTCAAGTACAATCCTGCTACTAGTCTTTGGCCAAAACACCAATGCGAATAATGACGTGACGCCGATTAAAATATGATGAGCTACATACAAACGACTACATGTTGCTGAATTGGTCCAAAAAATATGTGCATTCAGTCTGCTTAGTTACGTCCACCTAAACCTGGGCTAACCTAGCACAGCCCAAAAAAACCAAGAGTCAATCGCCTCACACTCATGCTCACACTCATGCTCACACTTACACTCACACTTACACTCACACTTCCCTCCTCTTCCTCTTCCTCTTCCTTCTCCTTCCTTCTCCCTTTCCTTCCTTCTCCCTTCCCCCTTCAGATACAGCATATTTTTTTCCATTTCCGTAAACCTAGCACAAGTACAAAAACCAACCCAATGTCCGACGGTAAATAAATAATAACACGAATGGATTGCCCACGCGGGAGCTGCCTCTTTAGCGAGTAGAGCAAGAATGAAAGTCTATAACAGAGGCCGGGGCAGGTTGACTTTGGAAAATCAAAATCAAATCAAATGGGAAAAAAAAAAAAAAAAAAAAAAGGATGGCGGGTATGTGAGACTGCCGCGCGATGAACAACCTATTTGCCATTTCCCTACGCCTGTTGAATCCATGCATGCAAGTGTAGTGTAGTAGTCGTATCATCCGGTCTTTTGTTGCTGAGGATAACGGGTATCATAAACGAGACAAAACGAGACATCGCGGCTCGAGGCGCCGGTTCGTGTGCTTGGGCCAGAGGTCGTGATGGCAGTCAAATAGGTGTAAATGCTATGGTAAATAGATCCAGACCGCGCAATGCAACTCTTCGGGAAAAAGAAAAAAAAAAAGAAACCGAAAGAATGGTATCGTTGATACCTAAAACAGGAGCCCTCCCCCTATTCTTAGGTACGGTGCGCCGGGATTTGGGTTGTTGGGAAAAGACCTTCACGGCCAGAAGTTCGTTTAGAGCGCCGAAAGCCCAGTGACATAAGAAACAACGCCATAATCAAACGCAATTTCCCATCCTGATAAACCTAAGAACAGCATCGCAAGCCGTTTATCGTACGCAGAGACAGCGGGAGAGATCAGAACGTGCTAGGTCCCAACTCAACAGTAGGCGAGGTTGTGCCCTCTCGTCGTTTGCGTTCCTCCTCGGCTCTTATGGCCCGAGCGATCTCTTCTACTTGGATGTCCGCGGTACCACGTGCCCCCAAATAACCATCTTGGGAGTTTTCGAGCTCCATAGGTGTCACGGGTCCAGGAGATCCCAAGGGTGCCAGTCTTGGCTTGCCCGGTCCGGGCATGCTCGTAAATCCAATCGTTCTTAATGAGCTTAGCGTTGCAGCATTAACATTTCCGCCATTAAGTGCCAGCGTCGCCTGTGCAATCATGTCACGCTGATATTGCTGCAATCTGCGTTTCGCATCGGACTCATTTCGTGAATGTCCCATTACAGAAGAATCTCTAGTCGTGGGGACGATCGATTCTGATTTAGAGCTCATCGGAGGAAACTGAGTCGACGTTGAAGGGCGGCTTTGCTTCCGGCTTCTCTTTTCTTCTTTTCTCTTCACATAGTTGGAAGGATAATACTTGCCCATTGGCAAAGGGCTGTCCTGGGTGCCAGTCGGATTGTAGCTGGCAACGGGTGTGTTAGACCTGGAATCAAAACTAGACTCCGGCATATTTGCGGCATTTGGTGGCGCAATCTTCGTGGATCGTTCCGACATATTTACGGGGACCGTGGTGGAAGGGATGGCTCCCGTCGGTACTCTAGCGGAAGCGGCTTTCTCGGGACTAGGGGAATCGGACTGGCTCGCACGTTCGATAGATTTCATACGGGCCTGGGAAGCGTCCAGCTGAAACGGGTGAGGACGATAAACACGGGCTTGTTCTTCATGTAAGGGGAAATAACCACTATAGTAAGATAAGGATCGTTAGCAATAGATTATTTTAA
Organism: Daldinia sp. FL1419; assembly: GCA_025201765.1. Taxonomy (NCBI): domain Eukaryota; kingdom Fungi; phylum Ascomycota; class Sordariomycetes; order Xylariales; family Hypoxylaceae; genus Daldinia; species Daldinia sp. FL1419. The sequence goes on from MU623342.1 coordinate 43,842, forward strand.
ACTACGGGCGCATCCATGTATCCGACTTAAGTAACTTACCCAGGAAGATCGCCGCGGGCGGAGAGCGGTGCAGGTGGAGTGTAAACAGGAGCACTATTAGCCTTCTTTGTAGTGGGCAACTCAATTGCAATTGGTCTGGTACGAGCAGGTGTCGATCTAGGAGCGTCAATAAGAACCGGGTCTTTTTTTCCTGAATCAGTTGGTTAGATTTATTTTATAAATGGTTCGAGTATGACGCAGTTAGACAAAATAAAAAGCGTGGAACCAAAGACTCAAAGACAAGTATAAGTGGAAGAGGGGTGCATAGATGGCCGTTTCAAAGGGGGACCCTAAAAAGAACGGCCTAGCTGAAGAAGCTAAAGGAAAAGGGTATCCTTGAAATGCACCCCGCCTTAGGGGTTAGAATTAGTGGAGAGCAGTTGGAGAGCATTGGAGAATGTTAGTGGCTTGCTGGGCTTTATTGGACTTCGCTAGAGGTCATCCAACCATCGTCCTCCCCCATCCTTTTTTTTTACCCCCCCCCCCCTGGTGGTCACACGTTGAAGAATGGCAATCTTCACTGCAGACCGGCATTCCGGATCGAAAACATAAGAATACCTCAAATAAAAAGCAAACACAGTCCCGTGTACAGGGGAAGCAAAATGTACCGGCCCGATCCTTATGGGCAAGGAAAAAAAGGAAAAAAAAAAGATCATCGTTCTCCGATCAAAAATTATGAATATATAAAACATACCACTACTAGGTCTAAGCCTTGGAGAAGCCCCTGATTGTTTGTGCGATGAACTATTCATCAACGGTTTTGGCGAAGGTCTCGTAGAAAATATAATATCGTCTTGCCGAATGTCGGGTGACGATAGCGGTGATGGTTCGGATGAACTTGACATAGTTCTTGAAGGTGGAGGTGGTCTTCTTTTCATAGAAGACAAATAGGAGGATGGCTTAAACGAACGGCTGAAGCCTGCCATGTTTATTGTCAGTACCTCTAAGCCGCAGCTCACTAATTCTCCCTTGCAGAAAATAGTCCTCGGATAAGCGTAGATATCGGGAAAACCCTAATGGACCATAGGACTCTCAGTCAGTAACGGCTCTTCAGAAGTCGGTCGGTATGCCCAGGACTAGACGTCGCACGGTATGTGGCCAGTCACAGGTAAGTAGACGAGAATCGGGTAAGCCGAAAAATGTATGTTGGATTTGTTGAGACTGGAGAAAGTCGTTCAAATAAACTTATATGTCGAAATGGACCGGTGGAGGTTTCGACTTGTTGCTTATTACCAATAAAGCTCTTCGGGAAATTATCCTTTTTCCTCTCACATGACGGCTTGCTTCATATTTTTGAAATAATGCAGAAGTCGTGCTACCCAAAAAACGGCGGTTCGATGCGGTGCTTGTTCCAATACCAAGCGAACATGGCAATGCAAAAGATCGAGAAGAGGATGGGTTTTTGTCAGGTGTCTTACCTTGGCCAAGAGACGTCGGTGGGTTTATGTCCAACGTGAGGGTTGATACCTCACACTTCTATAGGTAAACTATAGGTAATTGGAGTACGAGTCGCTATCAAAACGTGATTTGGTTTCGAAAGAGGATCGTCGTCCCGGCCCGTGGCGGGCTGAACAAGTGCGTAGTGTGCAGTTGAATAGGTGTGAATAAGTATCCACTCTGTAACTTGATCATGGATTAACTAACGGACCAAATAGACAGATGGAGGGACGGATAGATGAATAGATGGATGGATATGTTTATGAAAGGACCCGCTTGCTCCCGTTCGTTATGTTCTACCAGCATACCAGTATAACTTTAGTTTACCTTAGACCCGGGGGGGAAGGACGGATTGCCCTTGGCATATCATGTGAATATTCTCGGTCGCTCGAGAATATGCTATGTAATCGTTCAAAAAAGAGAGCAGGTGTTTAAGCAGTGGAGATGTTAAGTAAACGTGATGATGGGGTGTGTGTGGTAGATGGTAAGGCCTGCAGATGTTCGACGCTACCTACCTACAATCTATTTGGATTTATTCGACTACTTTGTGTGATTGACTTGTAATAGACCACCCTGGAACCCAAACCAGAGAAAGTCACACCTTGCAAACGGAAACTTTAGTCCGCCCTCGACAAGATTGTGTTGGAAAGTACTTTTATATCGTATAAACCCGGTCGCAATAGATATTCGGAAAGTCGGAATTAGCTACCATTTCTTCTGACAAGATGACGACTCTAGTTTCTTAGTCCGCTGTATAACCATACACAAGAAATAATAATAATAATAATAATAATAATAATAAAGGGAATAAGCTCTAGTACTGTACCTTGATCATGTGTACAATGTACCTATAAGATTCACGATTTGCTTATTATCAACGCAGTAATATCTATAATAATTGTAATAATATCTTTCAAGATATTACTACCGAACAAGGTAATGTGGCGTTAGGTACGGGGGAATGCTTCAAGAAACAGAAGAGTTCAGGTTCAAAAGATATCGATGATAGGCAACCGCGATTGGTAAGAAGTTGCATGCAAATTTATGTAGGCTGGTCAAGCCTGTTAAGTAGGGTATATTAAACCAAAAACAAAAAAAGAAAGTGGATGGAACTAGGCCAAGTACTTTTGTATTGTACTTTCCCTAGACATGCGACAATTTATATATTTCTGTTTTCCTCTTTAAACCCGAACAAGAAGTTAAAAATGCCTAATTCAAGCACCTACTTCCAGTGGATGTTAGGCACTATCAGCACTATGTAATATTGCATAGAGCTTGGTTTTTTTTTTTTTCCCGTAAAGATCCTTTCATACCTATCTTTTGTCTTTCTAGCGTAAGTACATCATCATACTACACTAGGACCTAGGAGTACCTAGTATAGAACCTGTAGTTAGGTACCTATCCAGTTCCAATAGTATTAGGTAGGCAGGCTCCACTCCAACCTCGTGAAGAGGTACCAGTCTACCAGTTGACCTACATTTACCTACATGAGGTAGGTACTGTACATCTCAACTGACAGTTTTGTACCGGGGTAGATTCGTTATGTGATACCCTTTTCTCATTGGGTAGCCCTATCAATGTGTCATTTTCGCTCGCTGCAACATATGCAACATATTAACGCAAAGGGGAAAACAGAGAATAATAAGATTTACAGCGTTGTCTACGATCGGCTCCTCTCTCCTCAATCTCCTCACGGTGTTTCGATATGAATTATACCAACAAGCCAGCAATACGCCAACAATATGCCGACAGGTCAGGTTAGCATTAATGTATCCTTGTACGTAATGGGTAATTCTTGACGATCATCCAACCTCCAGATGAGGCCGCATCGTACGAGCCATTCTAACCATCAACGCGTCCCACCCACATCCACTACCACATCCACTACCACATCAACTACCACATCAATCATACCTTGGCGTCGGCCTGTAGGTACCCCTCTTAGACTACCTACCTATCTGCCCTCCAGACCTTAAAGTACATATCACTTTTTTTCCTCCTTCTCACACGCTCGGCCGATTGCGTCTTCCGATTACTCTAATACCGGCCGGGAAAAGTTGATATCGTCCATCGTCTAAGATTTCGAGGAGCAAAACCCGCCTTACTTTCCCCCCGTCTTTACAATGTCGCTTTTACTACCCCATCACATTTATGTCATAGCCCGCTTGGGACGAAACATGACCGGTCCCCGAACTCGCGCTTTACCGCAGACCCCGGTGACTTGGATAGTAGGTTGTATTGCTACCCAGCATGCGCTGATCAACGTTTTCCGTATTGCACATCAAGTTGCCTCCGTTCTTCGTAACTTGGCAATTAACTAACTAAGCGGACTTATTAGTTGCTTAGCAACTTAGGATGTACCCAAATACGCACACAGCCTCTAAACACTAAAACCTTAGGAACTCTAGCGTAGGCACAGTCCCGCAAGGACCTCAGCCTATAATACATATCTTATTGTATAATTCGCGACGGAATTTTACTAGGATATTTTGTCTATGTTCAATAAGGGAAAATTGTAGTCCCGATAGAACGAGAATGCGGTCACAAAATAAGTACAAGATCCAAAAATAGTGTTTTTGCGAGTTTTACCGCTGATACTTGTCTTAGATTATCGCCACGAGCTAATTTCTATATGGGCACCTAACAACTCAATTGGTTCCCCCCCCCTGTGAGATCATTTGGCATCCGGCTGGGTTTGAGATTTACAGCTGCGCGCAATTCAATATGTGGTCGTGGACGAACCCATCAAAGTGTGCGTGCGTGTGTGTGTGCGCGTGTGTATGTGCGCGACAAATCCTTACAACCTCAGGGAGGAAAACCAACGATCGCATCCTCCCAACGATCTAGCAACGACTCTTAGCATCTCGCAACGTTTTGGGCGAAGCTGAATGAATGTGTGGCGTCTGAGCCTCTCAGCGAATGCCTCTACGAATTTACTAGTTAGCACCGAGCGATACTAGAACGAGGTAAGTCCCCGCCGATCTACTAGCAGATCGACGCTCGGGAAAAAAGCATGGTTCCTATCGTCTGCCCGGGGTCTATGTATGTACATACATACAGACCTAGGTATACTAGGTCTGACACTACGAGAAACTTGGGAATTAACCCTGCTCTGCCTAGGTCTTCTCTACGTCGATTCTCCTCTTACACGTGTAGGAGGTACAACGTACTATATACGGCGTCATCGTCAATCCTAAACTCTAGCTTCAAATTCAACTCTTTTGCGCTTTTTGCCCCGAATGGTCAAATTAGGTACTCTCTCCGTTCATCTGGCCATTACGTAGCTACGTAATTCCTCATCTCACGACTATGTGACGAAGATCTTGGACTAGTAAGGTTCACGACACCCGGGCCCCCTGTCACGAAATTTTCTAGCAGGAGATTTAAATGCGCTAAGCGCGGTTCCGGCGGGGTCCCAGCTTCCAGCCCGGCCAGCTTCAACTCGGGGGTTTATCAATCTCGACAGGGGATCCGGTAAAAAGTTCTTTGAAGGATCGACGACAACGTCCTAATAAACAGAACATCGTTACTATCGGTGTCGAATATATTCCAATTGCCACAAAGTTGGAGGTTTGGCTAAGACAGGGGAAAGCCCCCATCTCCCCTGGCGTTTAACGAACGAGAGGGAAAGAAATTCATGTATAGTAGAATTGATAAGATATGACGTATGTAGTGGTTCCCAGATGGCGGTCCCTTGGCGCAATATCTCGGGACTCTTCAAGTAGCGTACCCACTTGACATCCTACCAAAAGACGTAAAACAGGCACACAAAATTAAATGTGACAATATTGACACCTGGGGAAACAACTAGATAGTTTCGTCAAGTTTTCTCTGTGTTTCGTAGCAGCATGTGAAAGGGTGCCTTGAGATTCCCACCGCTAGCCGACCTCAACAAGCGGCTATGTTGGTAAGGAGAAATTCGTATAGACTAGACCACGATAAGAGGTAAGATATTGACCGATACATTTGCATTGCATACGCAGTCACTAGATAAAGCCACTCATCCGCCCGCATATATATTAGGTAGGTAGATATCTACTGTTTCAAAAGTAAGCATACATAATACGGCCACAGCCTGGCGGTTCCGAATCAGTCAAGTTGCATATATTCCGGTCTCGAGTACATATTCGTCTACGTATACTTACCTACCTACCTACCTACCTACCTACCTACGTATGACATGCAATTTTGAGGCGTCTTGGGTTTTACAAGTGGGTAAGTGCCTTAGGTATGTAGATGGGTGGGTAGGCATGTAGGTATAAGCAGCCTGGTATAGATTAAGAGCACAGTTGAGGCGTAAAACTTAAGTGGATGATGACAGGCCCTTAAGATCACGTTGCAATAAACGTCATGTTCTAGGCGGCACCTTGAGAAAATAAGCAATCTCCTTCTTATTGATGTTTTATGCAGAAGCGAATGAGCTGCAGACCAAGAATGCAACGTGGCATAGAACATCGCAGAGCCTCGAATATCTTTAAACGACTCCAACTCTTGATTATGTCACACTACATCCATGACGAATCGTACAGAAATCAAAGGGTGATGCTTTTTGGGTATTTCGAAACTCGTCCAACGCCAACATGTCTCCCCCCTTCTCACGTCCTTCATCACTCCCATCATTGTAAATAGATCATACCCCTCTCAAGTGTTTCCCTCTCTACATCAACCCCAATATTATCAGATCTTCAAAAAGCAATATGATAGCTGCATGTGATATAGCCTTAGGCCGTCCAGTTGGAAGAACGAACCGACGCATTCCGACCCAACTGAGCACGTCCCGTGAAACGGCTTCGATGCTCGCGGTGTGTCCACCAATAAGCGGCACTCGCAACGAACCCAATGAACCAGAGGAGTGCGTTTGCTAAATCAACCCACACGGCGTTCTTCATCCTTTGGATGTCGCCATTCCCCTCAGGGTCCTCGTGGATGTACATGCCACCAAACAGGCCAAAGAGCGCGATCCACAATACGAACAGGACCGAATTCCATATCGTAACGGCGGCGAATCGTAAAATAAACGGGACGAAATAGAGGAGTGCCGTCAGTGCGGCGAGAGCCCCCACAACCTCAGCGTAGACCTATAGTGTACAGTAACACTCCCATGTCAGCCCTTTTCTACTTCTCCCTTGTAAGCACGACATAAAAAATTAAAAAAATTTAAAAAAGACCCCAAAGCCATCAGCTTATATCGCGGGGGCGGGAGGAACGAATCTGGCATACCCATTTTCCGTCGATATATTTGCCGTGGGATCGCGCACGCGAGAGATCCACGCCGTATAAGCCGCACACGGTAACGGCGAGGACGAATTGCGCAAAGTGAAGAACCGAGAAGAGCAAGTAGCTCGCTGCCATGCCGAAGACAGCCATATTCGAGGCGAGGCGTTGTTAATTTGCTTATCGCCTAGTCCTTCTTCTTTTTCTTTTATTAATGATGCTGCGCGCTATACGACGAGCGCGAGCCCAAAAAAAAGAATGGCTGTGAGAAGAACACAAACGCTGAGAGATGGAGATGAATTGATGTTGACTAATATGACAATATTTACATAGAAGCAAGTCTATTCAAGGAAAAAAAAGCCAAATCGCGACGTCTAGGCCAAGTTTATTCGAGCAAAAGCGCCTCTGACGTAATTGATTGGAAGCTGTTTGTTTTGAGATCGTTTAGCCGTTCAGGCGATTAGGCGAGAGACTTCCTCTTAGTTTTCCTTCTCCCCAATCCTCGCTTATTTAGACCTGTCTCGACAATCTGCAACGGGGAGGGGAAGCTTGTTTTATTGGCTCGTTGGAGAATCGATAAAGGATGACGAACTGCGTGTGTCGTCTGTGCTTTCCAAGGGTTGCTTTTAGGCCCCCAGATGTCTCTTAAGGTCTTTCCTAATCGGAACAGCTTATTAGACCCATTAGTTGCCCTTTCTTGCTCCTTTCGGTACGAAGAGTCTTGGAGCTGTTGTGAATGGTTAGCTGTTATTGGTCGGATTAAAGCCAACCTATCGGTCTTGGTCGGCCATTTATGTCTAAGTGCCTTCAATGTTTCTTACTTGGCTTGCATTCAGTTTCTTGTAGGCTTTGGGAACTTTGGGAACCCTGGGGGAAAAAAACAAAAACAAAAAAAAAGCATCTCTAAGCGTAGTTATAGCAAGTTAGATTTATAATACAAGACTTCGTAATAGGTTAACTACCTAGGTAGTTGACTGAAACTTTGGTCCGTTTTGCTTTTTGAATGGTTCGATAAGTTGTCGAAAGGATCTAGACTAATAAAGAGTCTATTATACCTGTTTGAGAAGACACCTGAAAAGACTTCCTGGTACACACTAGTCGAGTTGACACCGACATCTCGGTAGGATCGAGGCTAGATGCGAACCGGAGGCCTGTTCCTGGGTGGCAACATCCACGGATTCGGGTTCGCATTCAATAGCCTCCAGGGTCTTGTCCATCAGCAGCGGATCGGATATGCAATAGTCTTTACTGCTGAAAACGTGGGGGTTGAAAGCCAAACCTGGCAAGTCACTTTACGGGGGGCCTGTCAGCTAAGGGGAAAACTCTCCTAATTCTCGATCTTTGGGTCCTGTTGATCGAGATTTCCGAGATGGCCCATCTCTTGTCTCTGAGATAGTCGGGCAACGTGGGCTGGTCCCTCCCAAATTAAAATTTCCCACGTCCAATGAGAGTTGACTCCAAACCGATGCCTCTCCAATTGTTGCACCTCTCCAAGTCTCACGACATGTGTGTTTTGGAGAGCCGCATGGATAGACAAACCACATCCGTTCACTCACCAAATATAGCAAGGCTTAGGACTCGGACTTTTTTAGTCTATATAAAAGTGACGAGACCCACGTCCGAAACTCTTGGGAGCCCCGTTCGCAGGATGCTGAAGACGCCGGCTGAAGTTCCGGGGTCAGTCGGGGGGTACGCGGCCGCTTATCATGTCCGAGTATGAACCTCAGCTGTGCAGTTACACCGTTGGATTCCTTCGCTTACATCATATATCTGAAGATGAACTTTTCTTTTTTTTTCTTATTGTCCTTTGCTCTGCCGTCGAGGAAATGTTTCGAGGCAACCCCCGCCTCGTATGCGCGCGGACGGACGGGACGCTCGCCCCTTTCTTTTTTCGCTCGTTTAACCAACCCGTCGATGCCAACAGGTGGTTTCAGACCGCCTGAGGCGTATGCGCCTAAGAGTTCAGCTGGCTCCTCAACTTCGGTAGACGGCGCGTTATCGTAGCGGTCGTACAGATGACAGGTCTACCGGCGGGGGAAGCTCACGAGTTCAATGTGAAGCGGCGGTGGGAGCGTACGGAGGGGAAAGTCAGCCCTACGCGGTCGTAGGGCCTCATGGGCTATGCAATGCTACATCTTGTGCAGATGTTGGGTCAGTGGCCTGAACTGACAGGCTACCGAGGCGGCGGGAGCCAATACAATCGCGATCAAGTTACCGAAAGCCGCCTTTAAATCGCCGGTTTCCTGAAAGCGTATTCTGCAATCAATATTGACGATGGGAATGCGTCAATCAAGATCCTATATTCCACCGAAGAAGGGGTGGTGTGTATGAGGAGGGAGGGGAGTGGAACTTGCTCCTACCGAATCTATCTAGGTTATCTAGTTAGGAAATGCGTCACATGTCGGAGCTTGGAGTTACTCAATAGAATGGCGATGCTGGTCTACCAGGAAGTCTATTAGCCAGGCCAACTTCGCGCCTAACCACTTGCATTTCCGGTTTCTATGGGCGTATTGGTTTCCCTGACCGAGTCCTAGTCATACGACGCTGACACTTTCCGGGCCACTGGGTTGTCTACCAGCATGACAACCAGATATGGCTCCTCGAAACTATCAGCTTCGCTCAGGTTTATCCATGTGTCTACCTAGTCTACGGGACTGGGCTGAGTCTTCAAGATGGGGATATAAAGCTCGCTGAGGATCCTTCTTCTAGATGCCTGGAATATCACCATCATTCGACTACGACGGCTTCTACCTACCAATTCACAACGAACGATCTTCTCAAGCATACTTCACTATCTAACTTATACCGCACCATTACTCAAATTCAACATTCACCATGCCTCGCTTCCATTTTCACTGCAAACACATGGAGGAGAGCTATGCAGACGACGTCACCGCTGAATGCTTCTCTCACGGGCCAGCACCAATGATAAACACCTTAGGTCAAAACGAGGGACGCTGGAATTGCGTACGTACCTTACCCATCTACTAGTATATCCTGTGACTAACATAGTTCAAGTGCAACTGCGAAGGAGGCGGGAACAACTCCATGGAGTACGATCTCTCATGTCCCCATTGCGGACATAAGAGATGTGGCACCTGTGAGATTTGGAAAATGAAATAGAAACCCAAATTAGGCACCAAGTGTGGCAAGCATAGCAAGCATAGCAAGCATTGGTGCCAAGTTGGGTTGGGGACCTACTCCCCTTTCGTTTTTGGGGGGCTCCGGATAGAGAGAACATACACTTCGGCAACGCCGTTTTCCTTTTTTCCAGCTGGCGGAGTTTACACAGTCCCTTAAAAGTTCCAAAAGCTCGGATATCTCTTTGTCCCCCAATTTTGCGGGTGGTCGGGTTCAAAGTGTAGATGAAGGCTCACGCCGGTCAGGGTTTTAGAGAGGATTTATCTTCGTCTCAGGAACACAAAAAGCGGCAGAGTTTCAAAGACTTTACTATGTACCACTGATAGATAGATAGAAAATCCTCACGGTTATAACACTTTGAATATCGACTTGGTAACACAAGAAAAACGTGACATGCGGCTGATGACACCCTACTACTATGCGAGCTAATGTTGTTGGGAGAGCAATTTTCTGAAATTGGTTATTCTAACCATGGGGCTCCTGTGACTCGCCTCGTATATATGCTCAATGGATTTAGACTCAGAGAGAAATGCGGCTAGAAAGGATGTGCAGATATTAAACTTACATGAGTGTACCTTAGGGACCAGCCGTTGGCCGTAACCTAATCTATTTCGATATAGCCACTCCCACAACCCCTACAACTAACGACTAACACAGACTAATACCATCAACTTGATACAACTAAAGTCGACACAGTCGTATGGCTACCATGTCCTAACACGTATCTAGGTATCTTACCCCTGTGTTAACCTAGAGAAGATGACTGATTACAACGTACGTAGTACTGATTACGGTTACGCCTACTTAAGAAGTATACTCTCTTGCTTACGGTAAGTAACACTAAAGATATACCGAAAACTAGACACCCAAGAGCGCCAATGAGCAACGAGCCTCACATGGGACCCTGGCTAAGGGCGTGCTCCGACGCCGGCAATTGGCAGACTTAGCCTTGAGCGATTCTTGGCCCTGGGAAACGATTGCTAAGATTGCGAGGGCAATCCCAAGGCTTCAACGCCAATAGCTAGGCAGCTAAGGGTGCCTCCCCTAGGCCGTGTATATGCGACCTGGTAGGAAGAAGAAAGGCTAGGGCGGATCCGTCAGCCAGAAGTGTTTATTGTTCGGGAAGAAGCGGTGGGGAATAAAGGGTTACTGCTACCTCTTGCCTTACATACATACATTCCTACCTAGGTATCTATACGGTTCGGCCCCCTCCTCGACGTGACTTATTATTATATCAAGGGTGTATAAGAAATAGAAAAAAAAAGGGGGGGGGGCGGGCGGAAGCCAAAGCAAGCCCATTCGAGCAACTGACGAGCTGAGTAAGGAAGTCGGGCGTCTTATTCAACGGCATGCCGTCACTTTCTCCCGGCTAGACTCAATTGAGGTTCCGAGACACATCGTTGACGCATTGTTGCCTATCTTCGGTTTCTCAATTGGGTTGCCGGTTGCGAAGATATCCGGGACTTGACAGGTTCTGGAATCTAAGCTGCAACGCACGCATGTACTAGGTTGCTGTGTATGTAGGATGTAGTTAGTTGATGGCTGGGAAGGGGAGAAACTTTCTAATGTTACATGGAAAAGGAAAAAAAAAAAGACAGGGGAACATGGGTTACGTGTTTTGGCAGGTTTCCCCACATTTGAGGCTCTGCGTCACGTGAGACGAGTACAAAGAGTAAAAAGAGAGAATGTACGTTACCATGTAACTAACAAGTTATTGGTCCAATGTTATCTAAAAGGGGTCCTGTCCTGCATGTGATACGGGCTTGGCTCGTGTATAACATAACCGAGACATGTATATCATATATTCTGTATTATGGCGTACATAATTGGCTTCAATTTTGTGGATTGTAGTGGCTTAAGAGGCGTCTAATAGGTTTATGAGGTAGTTGCGTGAGGTAAGCCAATTTATTTCGGGACGTAGGTACCTAATATAATAAGCATTGCTGACTAAACTATTTCATCACATCAAGTTCTACGGAGTACATAACGTAGTTCCACAAGACAAATACTTGTCATATTCATCGTGCTACAAACCCCTCCTTCTCCCTATTCCGCTTTCTCTCCATTCATCTTTCACCCCTCCCTTTTTTTTCTTTTTCTTTTTTTTTCTTTTTTTTTTCTATGATTTGGATTTCAATTTCTATTCACCGAAAACTTGGCGAATAGATGTATCCATGTTATCGCTGTGTTGGTTTAACCAGCATTTAACCCCATTGACAACTCATAGAGACCAATGCACCACTTATGGTGAAATATACCTACCTCTTATACGTACATACCATAGTAGGTTAGAATCGAGAGGGGTCTTCTGTCCTTGGCCGGCCGGACTGACCAACCAATTGAGATCGACCCAACGATTTGGTTATCTTATTGGCTAGATCTGCAGCGATGCGGCGTCTAAATTCCATAGATCACCCTCGCTCTATCTGCGAAAATCGCTATCTGGATCTTCTCCTTCAGCTTACGTCCACACTTTATTGTCTAAGAACATACATAGCTTCTTAAGCAGCCTCGCGCCGAGTAAAGAAACTAGCCCAAAGGGTACTCCTTTTCTCAAGATCCCCTGGTCCAACCTCGTACAAAAAGAGGGGGGAAAAAAGAGCAAAATGGCGGAAACGGAGCTTCCAAGCCCTCCATTCGTACCAATTGCTGGTTTACCCAATTTCCGCGATCTCGGAGGTTACCCAGTAGACGACTCCAAAATCGTGCGCCGCGGTTTAATCTTCCGCTCTTCGGAGCCGTCCAAGGTTACCGACGACGGGGTATCGAAGCTGCAGGAATTAGGTATTGCAAAGGTGTTTGACCTACGCTCCGCCGTTGAGATCGAAAAGGGTGTGCGCGACGGTTACGACTGGAAGATCAAGGAGTGGGACGGTGCGAGCCGCCACTTCGTTCCCGTCTTCTTAGATGAGGATTACTCTCCTGAGGCGCTAGCTGTGAGGTACAAGAATTACTCCTCAGAGCATGCAGAGGTACGTATTGCGATTAGGTACGCGTGTATCGCGCCAAAAGAGCCGCGCACGAGATTTATGTTAGAACAACGCAGGCCAGCTTTCAGGCCAGCTTTTCAGGCTCCTGGACTTTTGCCAATCCCTTCTGGTTCGGTCCGAAAACCAGGATCAAGCAAGAGGATATTCAAGAGATTGGGGCTGAGGGAATATAGAGTTGCATTTGTGTGATTTTTGGGGGCCATGGGTTTCGCTGGCCTCATTTTCGGGCCAAGGTTGAGGAGCGGTGATGAATGAATGGGGCCCATTGGGCTGATATGCTCGCCTGATCGTATTTCTGTTCACCATTTGCTCAAAGCAGGCTGCCTTGTGCTTGCATGTTATTCAGTTGCTAGCTCGAGTCGTCCCAAAAGGCTGACAGCTCAACCCGTGTATGTACCGAGACTGACGTATATCCAACTAGGGTTTCGTGGCAGCGTATAGCGACATACTTGCTGCGGCTGCCTCGCCGGAGAATAGCTATTCTCCATTCAAGACGATACTAGAACATCTAGCCTCACCTTCACCCTCTCCGCCGGCGCCATGCCTCATCCATTGCACAGCCGGTAAAGATCGTACGGGAGTGATCTGCGGGCTGATCTTAAGCTTATGCGGTGTACCCGATGAGATCGTAGCGCACGAGTATAGTTTGACAGATTTGGGGCTCAAGTCACGTCACGAGGAGCTCATTGCACATCTAATGAGCAACCCGGCGCTACAGACCCACCCAACAGCTGCGAGAAGAATGGTTTCGTCTCAGTATGTCCTACTTCTGCTTCGCATATTAGACCAACTAGCTCGTCTTGTTGGGACTTCACTGCCCCTCCCCCACCGACCGGACATTGACTTTGCGATTGTTATTTCTACTCTTTATCCTCTGACCTTCGTCTTGTGATATACTTTATACCTATGATGAAAGGCTGATTAGTGGAACTATAGGAAAGAGGCCATGCTGGGCACGTTAAACAAGATTCGTCAGACATACGGCTCGGTCGAGAAGTGTGTTGTTGACCTGGGATTACTATCACAAGACGGAATCAGGCAGCTTCAAAATAACCTGATCGTCGATGTGGACGAAAAAGGAGTGGTGTCATGGCAGGACCACGCCAAACTATTGTTGTAAATCGGTGGGTATTATGCAAATCTTGAGTAATATGTACAGAAAGCTGGTTGCTGCATCTTGGCCTGCTCTTCATAGATAGACACCATTCATGGACCCTCAAGACGTCCAACCCACCCCCATGCTATGCGTCTTTTGACTTAGATATTCATACATTTTTCGTACAAACGTTCCTGGGTTATACTGCTAAAACGCTGTGCTCAGATAAGCTGATTGACACAGCCGCAGTAATCCCGAAGGCGCTATCGCACCTTGGTAGAGCCTCGGCGCAACGATAACTTGAATAGTATTCTTTTCTAATACTAGATCAAGGCACTGAGGTAGGAATCTTGATTTCGCCCTTGGCACGATCATAGTATGGTGCGCCATACCTCCAGCCGACGGCATTGCGCGCTCTACCCTTAGCGCCGACGTTCTCCGAGTTGATCTGCTTGAATCGGAATTCGAAGCGGTTCGACTTTACTCGGGTAGTAAATTTCTCTTCCAAAGCGGCCTTCGCAAGCTCCTTGTCAGCCACCTTCCTCTCCGACTCCATCGCGGCCTGCTTGAACCTCTCTGAGGCGTCCCACAGCGGTCGTCCCTGCAGAATCTCCTTCTCCATCTCGATCAATTCCGGATGAGGAACACGCTTGTCGGCCGACAGCAGCTTGGGGTGGAAGGCCTTGGCTGCGTCTTCACGAGTGAAATGACGCGATTCGGACGTTGGCCAGAAGACCTGCTTGGTTGTGTACGGATGTACGTGCAGCTCGTTGATGGGCTCGAACGGCTCGTTTTGCTGATCGGCCTTGAACGAGTGCGTGGGCAACATGCCTAACACGGCTCTGGCGTATGGCTTTGCCAATTTTTTGCCCTGACGTTGCAGCGATGTTAGCAACGAAGACGCGCCCGGAACGATTAAAAAAGAATGATAAAAATTGTAGGAGGCATTGTTATCAGAGAGGCTCGCAACAAAGTTTGTAACCATGTAGTTGTCTTCAAGACTTATCGAATTGGGTAATGTTGATAATCATCATACAAGTGCCGTGGGAATGTGCATAGTAAAAATGCGTAAAGAGACGACTAACCTTGGCTATCCAGTCCTTTTCGACTTCCTTTAACCGTACGACAGCAGCCACTCTCCTGATATCGACGCCCAGCTCGGCCGAGACCGCTTTCACCGTCTCACCTTTCTTCATAATCTTCTCCCATATCAGCTCTCTAGCATGGTCGTCTAGAACGGGCTGACTTTTGAAGTGGGGGTTGAGGGGGAAGGGGCGGTCGTAATTCCGCCCGGCATCGTCGCTGTTCTGGAGGTAGTTGGTGCCGCCGGGGCGATGCTTGCGGAAGACGGCGCCGGGCCCGTTGATCCAGTTCCTGAAGACGCGGCGGATCTTGGTGAAGCGAGGCCGGCTCTCGGTGGTCGAGAAGCTAGCCTTGCTTTGTAGACATAGCTGCGGATGCGGATGCAGATGGGGGACGACGCATCGGGTCAAGGCGGTTGATACCGTCGGCGGGCCTGGTATGCGTGGTGGCATCGCAGGAGCAAGAATATTGCAGCTCGACTTGGGGTGAGGATGAAGCTTTTATATTAATGGGGAATCCACCGTAAGGTGAAAAATCTGGGATGCCGAAAAAAAAATCCACTGGTGGAGACCGGAGCTGGAAGAATATTGAAACGGTATTTTTTTTTTTCTCTTTTTCTTCTTTTTCTTCTTGTGAGAACTTTGAAAAAAAAAAAAAGTTCTTAGTCGGATCTTAGCTTAGAAACGGAAGACCGAAAAAGGTTCTATCCATGAAACACTGATACTTGGGTACTTAAGATAGCGTACCTGTGGGGGATTTGTACATAGATAAGCGTTAAGGCCCAAACAACGGGCAGGCTCGGGTCTTTCTTCCCCACATTGTCAATCGGGACATAAGGTCCGTTCACTAAGCGGGACGTTTTCTAAGCACCAAGCTTGACAGGTATTTTTTTTTTTTTTTTAATTACAGTAATTCTTTCGATTGCTGCAGTGTTTCTTCTGCCTCGTATCAACCCGGGAATTCCAACCAACTATAACTCTAGAAGCCAAGGGGTGTTTTTCTCTTATCATGTCTGTTTGCCTAGGTACGCATGCAGCAATACCTAAGATTACTGCATACTGCTGCTGCTTGCTGTTGGCTCTGGAAGAAGGCGGCGGCATTTCCCACCTAAACTCGCGCCTCACTATCGTCGAACTCCGTCCGACCGTTGAATGCTAAATTTCGATAGTAGATGCTTGGCAAGTTGCATGCAACCAACTCTATACGTATATGCGTAGAGCAACTTATAGTATTATATTCAAAGCTTCTTGATCGTCTTTTTTTTCTCTTTTCTTTCTCTTTCTTCTTTTTATCATTATTAACCAGTTTTATCCCATCTCGGCTCTTTTACGAGTTGAGATGAAAAAAAGAGCGATCGGGAAGACGGCTCTATTCGTTATACGCACACCATACCTACTAACCATGCTACCTAACTACATACATACTACACTACACCATTACCTTCTTCCTTAGCTGGGGTTAGAAAGAATCCGACCTATGGTTTTATTAGATCTACTGGTCTAATGGTTACGACCGCTGGGGAGGGCACTAATGAGAGAGAAGGGCTCGACCTAACTCGACTTAGCTGGGAATTGGATCGAGGAGGCGTCGGCCACGACGATGCGGGAATGCATACCATTCATTGCCTTATTCCACGGTGTCCATGCTATCCCGTGCTATTCCATGCAATCTATGCTATCCTTGCTTAGCTCATCAGTGATCGCGATCCCTCTTGCATGGGTAGCTCCCATACCGGGCCATACTTGGCTCCCATAATTCCCCTAAAGAGATTAAACACCCACAACAAATCTATCGGTTCTACTGGTCACTTTCTTGGGTTTGGACAGGGACTTGGAGGCTTGGGACAGGGAACAGTCTGGCCGCTCTGTCACACCATCCATTTCAATCCTGCCAGCCCGGCCAGCCTGCCAATACTCTTGCAGTTCTTGCCAGTTCTGCCACTGTACCTCTATTCCAATACAGTTAAGGTAGGTTATTAGGTTAAGTTGGAAATTTATTAGTTGTTGTTGGTATTGGTTACCCCCCCAGGGAGCTTTGCATACGCATACGATATGGATGCCAGACAAGACCTTTTTCTTTTTGCCTCCCACTAATAAGAGCTGTTTTCTGCCAAAGCATAGTTGCATGCTTTGCCAGATCGTAAGAAAGAGAAAAAAAAAAAAGAAAAAGAAAAAAAAAGACCAAGTGCCTCCTCTACAGTATGTGATTTATTATATACGCTTATATATATTTTATATATTATTGCTACCTATCGCCTTATCCACCCGGCATGTAAACAAGCACAAACAAGACGGGGCTTCTCTCGAAAAGCTCCTAGTCCCGTCTCCTATTCTCTACTTCTCTCGACATTATTATATGGTTTTTTTCTCATTTGTATATTTTTACAACTAATTTAAAGTCCAGTGGACTCGACCACCCAGGAAATATTTCCAAGGAGAAAGATAGAAGAAGCAACAAAGGAAGAAATAGGAGTTTTTAATTTTCTCTTTCCCTTATGAATTTACTCCGAGGCCGGTCAGATGGGTGATTTCAGAGCCCGTATCAAGGCCAAGCTCCTGCGAAGACACAGCGCGACTCCGACGCTGGGTTCGAGCAGACAGAGTCTTGGCCAAGATAGGGCATCTAGCAGCACACGCACGCGAACTTCAACCACGGGCTACGCTGCTTCGTTGAGCACGGCTGCCACGAACGAAGATAGACCTAGCAACAGTTCTGCTCGTTCACATGACGGTCCACCACCGAAGAAGACGGGGAATGGATTCGGGTTTGGATTCTTAGTTCCAGATCGAATAGCAATGCCGAGTCAAGCCCAAGCCCAAGGCCAAGTTCAAGTTCACGTTCAAGACCCAGTTCATCTTCAAGGTCCAAAGCCAAACTCGGACCGAGACCAAGACCAAGACGGAAACGGTGACAAGGACCAAGAACAAAATCGGAATGAAGCTGAGACGGTTCCACCAGAGCTAGAGAAGCAGCTAGACTTAGCTGGCAACTCTAACAGTGATATCGGCGGTAATATTTACACACTCACTCCTTCTATAGAAGCTGTGGCTGTGGCTTCGGCTTCGGCTTCGAACGAGGATGCGGATTTGAATTTGGACGTGAATGCCGATGCCGAAGTTGATGTTGATGTTGATGTTGATGTTGATGTTGATGTTAATGCTGATGCTGATGTTGATGTTGATGCCGATGCTGATGCCGACGCTGAATCTAACTCGAATTCGAATTCGAATTCCAACTCGATTTCGAATCTATCAAGAATAAAAGTGAACAACAACTTGACAACCCCTTCGTCTAGCTCATCTCCCGCATCACCCGCATCTTCCACCACCGCATCCAAGACCAAGATTGGCAGGGATCTGCAAATTTCTACCATCAATTCAGCGCCCATTCCCACCACCGTTCACGCTGCCAATACTGTCAATACTGCCAATACAGCCCATACTGCCCATGCTGCTAATACTATCGATACCATCAATACCATCGGTACCGTTACTACGCCCGCATTGAGCATTGATCTAAGCAATACAGTTTCGAACGCAGCCACACCACCGCCTTTGCCGAGCATCAACGAACATCCTACCGCCGCCGCCGCCGCCGCCGCCTCTTCCTTGCATCTCAAGCCACGAAACTTGGATCAAAATTATCTTCACCACCAAAAATATTTACACCATCAACTTCAACCACCACAACCACCACAACCACCACAACCACCACAACCATCACAACCATCACAACAATATCATCGCGACTTTAGCGACAACGACAACGATACAGGTACCGACACCGGTCGCGACGACGCATACGATTATCCTTCACGATCCGTATCTACCAGTCGCGCTTTGTCGCCGACCTTTCCCGTATCCCGACCGGCAGGACCTCCGAGACGACAGAGCATTCTTCCCAATCGTCAAACGACATTGATTAAGACTCTTCTCAACACGACAAGTTATGCAAACAGCGAAGTAGGTCCGAGCGAAGCTGATCAACTTCTACCAATCAGCGGAAACATGGTTACTAGAAAAGTATGGGTGAAAAGGCCGCTGGCCTCTCCCACTTTAATCACCATAAACGAAGAAGATCTGGTCGACGACGTTCGCGATTTGATTTTACGGAAATATGCAAACTCACTGGGACGTCAATACGACGCTCCAGACCTGACGCTTCGAATATGTGACAGGGAACAACAATCGACGAGACCGCTACAACCGGACGAACCCATGGGTAGGACTCTCGACGCCTATTATCCCGGCGGTCAATCCGTAGATGATGCCCTCTTGATCGATATACCAAGCCGACGTACACCCAAGGCATCTCCGAATCCAAGATATTACGCCGACGATCGACCGCACGAATCAGCAACCGATTACTTCCCACCCTACCCTCCCGCCGCCCAACACCCCAGCAGTGCTACCACGACGGTGCTCAATGGTACTCACCAACTTCATTTTCCTCCTTCTTTAACTGTCATCAACGGGGGTCAGCTCCCACCGTTGCCGTCTCCTGGCGGATCAAGACGACTTGGGGCTTCGAGACCTAAAATCCAGAGGATGCACACCGCATCTCCCGTCTCTACGGCCCCGAGCGGTCACGCTTCGCAACCTGCAGCGCCGCCTACCGGTATGCACAATTATCCAAGACAGCCACGCTCAAGGACTCATTCAGGTGCATCTTCAGAACAATCCAATCATCCGCCTGCCGCCCCTTCGATTCCGACTCCGCCCATCCCAGAACGCACCGCCACTCCGCCTCCACGCGTATCCTCGCCGCGACTCAACAATCGACCCAAGAAGAACAAAAAGCCTATCGAACACCCTTCGCTGCCTCCGGGCATGCTGAACGGTGGCGTCCCGCCGATCAACGTTCTCATCGTCGAAGATAACATTATCAACCTGAAGCTATTAGAAGCTTTCGTCAAGCGGTTAAAAGTCCGATGGCAGACTGCGATGAACGGTAGAGAGGCGGTGACCAAGTGGCGTACCGGAGGGTTCCATTTAGTCTTAATGGATATTCAACTGCCTGTCATGAGCGGTCTCGAGGCTACTCGTGAGATAAGGAGGCTGGAAAAGGTCAATTCCATCGGCGTGTTCTCCTCGTCCGCCAGCAGCCCTCCCGAGGAGATCAAGGCGGAGCCTGCAGACGAAGATAAGCTAGTCAATACGGAGATGTTCAAGAGCCCCGTCATCATCGTCGCTCTTACGGCCAGCTCTCTGCAGAGCGATAGGCACGAAGCCTTGGCAGCCGGTTGTAATGATTTCCTAACCAAGGTAAGCAAGCTCTTTATTCCAAATCTCGGAACGATTAAACTATCTGGTGTGTGTCCCAACTAACACGTAACTTGTAGCCTGTCAACTTCGTCTGGCTGGAGAGGAAAGTCATGGAATGGGGCTGCATGCAGGCTCTCATCGACTTTGACGGATGGCGCAAGTGGAAGGACTTCTCGCAAAAGGCCGTAGAGGACGACTCCAAGAAGGCGGCCGCAGCTAAGAGCGCCAAGGTTCCTAGGAAGAACCGGCTGTCCATGACGGCCGCCGCTTGAGATTCCGAAAAAGAAACACGGCACTCCTTTTTCTTCTTGATCTTCGCTTCTCTTCTTACTATTTACTGTATTATTTCTCGGTACGGCATGCCGTATCGTACAGGAAAATCTACCTTTTTAATAACGCATAAGCAACACGCACACGCACACGCACACGAAAGTATGGCCCTACGCGGGCATGCCGCCTATATACGAAACAGGCCACCCCCTATTTTCTCATCTAGACACACGAACATCATACGGGGATAAACCGCTTTACTAACTCATATTCTTATCCCTTCCATCCACATCCCAATATCTATATCCATCCTCTACATTTAAATCGAAGAGAGATAAAAATAAAGCGCGTGTATCATTTTTCTCTCTCTTCTTATTATAACAACAACAACAACAATTAGTTACTCCTACTTTTTACCACATTATCTAGCTGAACCAGGCGCTGGCAACGGGGATTTTTATTTTTATTTTTCTTGGAGCGGTCAAGCGGACGAGGCAACGAAAACGAAAGAACTCATTTTCTATTTTTCTTTTTCTTTTTTTTTTCTGCTCGATTCTTCCTGGGGGGAGGGCAAATAAACGAAGGGTGGGGGAAAAGATGGAATGGTGGAAAGGAGGAGGTGGGATGGGCGGGAAGACAGATGCGAAGAAAGAAAGAAAGAAGGGAGGGAAACAAGGAGGCAAAGAAACGATAGGACTGCTGCTGGTAAACGTGTTCAGTCAGAATGAAATGATACCACACTGCGTATATACATTGCGCACTACAACCTACCTTTTTAGGCCAGAGGATGGCTTCTTCGTTGCTATTGTGTGCCCCCTGTGGTTTGTGATTATCACCCTCGCCGTCCTTGGCTGGGGCGAAGATCTAGTTGCTGTGTTTACTTTAACTACCCCCTTTTTTAACCATTTTTCGTATCGGCAATCTCTGTGTAAGTAAAGTAACCCTAGGAAGTAAGCCATCTTAACAGATTACTTTCAATATGCCAATACGCACTCAAGACTGACAACTCCGAAATACTAATAATTACTGTATTATAAGAGTGGCTGAGCTATCCAGAAGGCATCTCAAGTCAGTTCAAGATACACATCTGCCCATATCCCTGAAGCCACCCCGCCAGCCTAGAAGCCCAACGAGCCAGACCATAGCCATAATTCTCAAACGAAAACAGCCTCGACTATTCCCCTCTGTCGTAATCCATCGTTTCGTATCACATATCCCATAACCTTTTTCCCCCCCTTCGTCGTAATTAAACAAACCGAAAACCAAACACCGCCCAACGCCCCCCGTACTTTTCAACCACCACTTCCCCTCATCGAAAAGACGAAATATATATGCCATGCTATGACTCGCGTAAGGGGTATATCCATATATAATCTGCTTATCGGGAACCCCCCCTGAGAACTCAAATGCGTAAACGGAAAACCCGGAAAACACGAGGTATGCGTCTCGTTACTCGATAAGCGCCGCGCCGGAATTATCAAAGTCATTATTATCGTTACCCAAGTCATCGAAGAAATCCCAGGGCCCCCACGACTACCGAGAGTCCTCCGGGGACTTCTCAGCATCCCTCTCTTTCTCAATATCCATATCCTTCTCCTTATCAACTTCCGCCTCTTTCTCCTTCTCCTTCTCCTTCTCCTCTCCTATTCCAACCTTAACCTCGACCTCCTCTTCCTCTTCCACCTCCTTCTCCGGAACTTCCTTCGTAGGCGTCATAGGCCGACTCGGTCCCGGCGTCCCTACACTTACGCCTACGCCCTGCCCGTCTGTCATCTTCACTGACCCTGACCTAGCACCACCGCTCATCCTCCTCACAAGAACCGGGTCAGGCCGATCGAGATCTGCCTGCGAGAAATCCCTCGAGCTCCACGACGCGCGCTGCACCTTGGCCCCGCGCGGAATACTGCTCACCGAGCGCCGCGAACTAACACTAGCAGTGCGGCTGGTTCTTCCCACGGGACCGTGCGACACTCGGACCGGGTTGATATCGGCTAGGTAATCGTCATCTTCGTCTTCGATCTTAGGAGTTCGGCGAACAGATTTGACCGTAAAGTACGGTTCTGGTTGTAGTTCCGGGAATTTCTCCGTGGGTTCCTCTTTCGGTTTCGGTGGAGGAGGCAGGCCTGCCGCTCTTCGCTCAATGTGTTCGAAATAACGGATACGAACCCCCTCGAGGTGCTGCGAAGAGAAATACTCTCGATTTCGAGACAGCGACATCCACGAAGAAATACCGCCGAGGATAATCAGAGTCATAACCGCAATAGTAAGAAGGGCCTGAATCACAATGATGACAACCCCAATCACTGTAACCACGATACGATTGAGATTAAAATCCGGGAGAAAGGCAATCGAGAGACCGGTAGTCATAACCCGAGTAAGTGCGAGTAACCAAACCGCTAGAGCAGTGTTGCGCTGCCCTTCGTATGGATTAAGAGCTGCGATGACAACGAGCGCGAGAATATCGAGAATGAACATGCCGAAAACCTGAGCGAGGGGGTTTCCCGTGCCACCTCCTAGGAAGCAAGCTCGAATAAACTGGTATAATAACCAAAAGGCGAAGAACCACCACCTCGAGAGTCGATACCGCGCAGACAGCCAGCCGAACCGCTTCACGTAAAACTCATCCTGGTGAACGTTTTTCCGATTAGGATCATTATCCACGAAATGCCAGCGAACGAATGGCAAGGAAGCAACTGGCTTTTCTCCCGGCTCTTCCTCCTTTAACTGACTAAGTCGCACTGGTGCCCAGCAGGGAATAAAGCCAAACATCCTACCACGTCGCAGCAGGATACGATCGGGATCCATAGAAAAAGTGCTAAACCGCAACCGAAAGTACAGCGCGTATAAGACCAAGCTACCCATACCAGCCAAGAGGATAGCGAAAACAACTGCAGCAATCGCCGTAGGTCCAGCCGAGCCGTGTATAGCAAACTCGAACATAGCCAGAGTAGTGATCGAGAAGAACCCAATAAACAGCGTTCGCAGGACAGCAAGGGTTAAATAACCCATCCAATGGCTTCGAAAAAACTCCAAGCGGTCTTGTTGAATCCATTTCAGCTTCGCCAAGCCCTCGAGGGAGTATTTAAAAGCCACCATCAGAATAACCACAAGCCCGAGGATAACGAGTAACCAGATTAATCCCACCGTGAACGCATCCGGGGCGGGAATGCCCAATTGGGATAACTCGCCCGCGAACCCGGGCCAAGTCCCAGGCAACGGCATGCCCGGGTGTACGGGGTCGCCGTTCCAATTATAATCGTAGGGATCGTCCGGATTATAAGGTTGTCTCTTCGCCAACGTACTCGCAGCACCATTCACAATCTCCGGTCCTCTCTTAGCTAGTTCGCTAGCAACATACGACGCGAGCGAGCGGCCATAAATCTGTTGCGTGAGACCTCCTTGGTTATTTATAACCGTATCACCAGCCCCTCCGACCTGACTCGCATTACCGCTGACGCCAACAAAGGGGTTAAGCGAATTCACCACCTGAGCACTAGGCACCAAACCAGCCGCCCACGCAAAATTACTCCACCACGCGGGAAGCACGCTGGGCCAGGGGAGCGATAATGCGCCGGAGTAGAAAATCGACTGGAACGTTTCGAATACGACAAGTACGGATAGCGAGTGAGCGTAGTGGCTCCTCATATGTGGTATACTGACGCCATACGCCGCCGTCGCAAATGAAGCTACGACAGCGACGAGCGTAAAGACGCCTAAGACGGTACTAATCGACTCCGGCTGCGAGAAGGTATTCCCGTTCTTCATGACCGCCTGGAAACACCCGATTTCGGTCTTGCTCGAGTTGGCAAATATCTGTATCCGCGCGAACCCCTCGAGGTCGGGGACTTCGTAGGCGATTTGCGGGATCCCGGAGACTTGCAACGGGCCAACTGGCAGCAAGGCGAAAGCTTGGATAGGTTGCTCGGCTTTCATGGGACACATGCTGTTTGGTGGTGTTAGCATCGGGGGATAGGGGACTTGGTGGGACAGACGGACCTGTAGATATTCACGTTGCATGGATCTACCGGCATCGCGAATCTGCTTTCGCCGTAAGCTTCGACGGATATATAAACTACACAAATAGGACAATTAGTCGGGAGCTCCTAGGGCAAGGGGCAAGGTTCCCTACGCATGACTGCTTCGTTGCGTATATTAGTTGTCCCATCGAGATGGAAGAGAACAGTAGAATTATCGTAGTAAAAAGCAGCGTCGAACTTGGTAACATTGAGTAAACTCTGCCCGCCGAGACAATCGCCAAAGTCGCCGGTGTATAAAGCAGGCCTTCTATCGAGCGCCAACTCTGCTCTGACGCCGTCTAAGCTTAAGCCAGAGATATATTGGGTTTCTCTGGCCCATGTCGTCGATAGAAAAGCTAGTCCTCCCAAAATGGGAAGTGTTAACGGCTGGAACAGGCGATGAGCTAGCATCTTGGCGGCGGGAAGAGCTTCAGAAGGGCCATCAACGGGGTAGAGTAGACGTCTTGTCTCGGGTGGGAATTAGCCGTGCTGATTATCACCGATATCCTTGACCTCAGGATTTCGAGTGCTGCGAAAATGGTCGGTGAAAATCAACTTTTTGGAAATATAACGAGATGCGGGGTACCATCGATAGAAAATCTAGTTTATCGGTAGGATTGTCGTGAGAATTTCTGCGCTGAAGTTTTACACCCAATGTCGCGAGTGGCAACCAATAAAGACTGGGAGGTAGACTGTATACTAGAAACAGTCGCGGAGCAGCGCAAGTTGAATATCATTAGCCGTGACTCGTAACGCGGGAACCTTAGGTAATAAAGGACGGAAAATACGGTGTAGGATAGACCATTTGGAAAGTAGAAGGGGTCTGACTTTAGTGATGATGAGATACCTTCGTATCGGTTCGGACGGGATCACGGAAGAAGCGGTTTGTGTGTGACATGGGGCGATAACGATTATATATAAGGTATTCAATCAATATTTACTACTAACCTAACCGTAGGTAGTTACCTACAATATACAATATACAATACCTATAACAACAATAATAATAGGTACTTACCTCTTATGTATTCCAAGTCTTATTCTACTATGGAACTATGTACAATACCTACATACATTACATGGAAGGCATGCGCGGGTTAGGTAAGTTCCACCATATAAGTAGGTACCTGATAACCTCACTATAGAGGTACTGTATGTATTGTACAATACAATTCACCTCGCCCCTCCCCCTTGTGCCTGCTTCTGCCCCCCCTTTCCCCTTCCCCTTCCTATGAAAACCATCCACTAAAAACATCAACGTGTAAACCACACAGAGGACCATTCCACCCCGTATTATCGCAACCTCGTTTTTCCATTGGACTTACCTTTCCCAGTGGTAGTGGACCACCCCCCCTTAAAAAAAAAAAAAAAAAAGAAAAAAAAAAGAATTAGCTGCCGCTCAAGCCGTATCGACTGGGGTCTGAACTGGCTCTACGTATGTATAAAAGCCAAGATATCCTACCTTACCTTATACCTACTTGGCCAGCCCGCGGCCCTCTCCTATTGGTGCTTCCGTCCCGTAACGGCAAGTCGGATCTCTTCTGGACTACCGATCCGAATGGACCCATGTCTGTGAAAGAATACCTCTGGGTACCTACATAAGCTGGGTACCTAGATGGATACCTAAGTACCTAACCAAAGGTGTGTGCACCACGTCGATACTATGTAGCTCCCCCGCGGGCCGTTGTGGATGGCATCAACTCAATACCTCCTAGGTATCCTTCGTATTCCTTTATCTCCCTCTTCATCCCCTCCCCTATCCAATATCCAAATACCTAGCTAAATATCCAAGTGATATATCCCAACCCGACAAATCACATCCATCATTCGCTCCACATCGGGAGTTGTCAAGAACATGCATCGCTTACACCTCATCTCACCTCACCTT
The DNA here is from genome assembly GCA_025201765.1 of Daldinia sp. FL1419. Lineage (NCBI taxonomy): Eukaryota > Fungi > Ascomycota > Sordariomycetes > Xylariales > Hypoxylaceae > Daldinia > Daldinia sp. FL1419. The sequence goes on from MU623342.1 coordinate 70,280, forward strand.
ACCTCGCACACTATATACATATATTAGGTACCTATATATTATATATAGCACGCGGTATAGCTACTATGTAGGTACCTGCTTAGACAGGTAAGTAGGTAGCCAAGCTAAGCTGCAAGGCCCCAAAAACTTCATCGAGCCCAGAGGGAGGTCAGCACCTCTGATAAGACGAACCCTTAAAAGCAGAATCGGAACTTTTTTTTTTTTTTTTTTCATCCATCTACCCCTCATCCCGTCTTTCCATGGCCAACTACCTACTTACTATCTAATATACGATACGCTACGACGTGTATAATCATATATCCATCTAACTCGTACTCTTACTCATCTTATTATTAAGGTAGGTAGGCACCCAAATCGAACGATCATCTCTATAAAAACACGTCACTTCCATCCTCAAGCCTACCTAACCTAGTACCTAGATAGGTACTAGGTATACGTACCCAAGGCAAGGTAGGTAACGCCTAACGCCTGTACCTCCCACCCAATCGATCAACCATATCCCCTGCTCAACCACTCACCATCCCTGGCCTCCATGCGCGATGTCATACCTCTACGCAGACAGAAACGCATCCCGATACGGAGACTGGTAGGAAAAACCTAGCATGTTTGCCTTGCCTCGCCATCGTGCACTTATCTCGTACTACCACACGGCCGCGACTCATAGGTCACTTCCACCGTTAATCTTCGGGTTTAAGCAAACACAGCAGTATCACAGCCTACGGAAAACAGCCCAATTACGAGGGACGGATCGATTTCAGACGCCGAAAATTGGACAGCTATGCTTTAAATATATGCGAGCGCCTAGAAGCTTTAAATTGGATAGATCAATCAATGTACAACGGACGTTTGGAAAACACGAAAGATATCCTTCCCTGTTTCAACCCCGCCTACCAAAGGGGGGTCGGAATCACCCATGGGATCCAGCTATTAGATTGTTCAGCTCAAAAAAGTGCATTTCAACCATGGTATCAACTCGTCGAATATCCTCCCCATGTTGAATCGTGTATTGGCTATATCTTGTTCTCTCCCTTCCGCTGCGGGTGCAGAACGAAGGCGGAAAAAACATCCTTTCCGAAGCGAAAGGACCGCGTGAACGCCCACGAGATGCAAATGAGAATGTATAGCTGTACGTCAAAAATATTTTGGATAGCGCGAGCAAAAGGGGGGGGGACTCGATTAGATTAAACCCCATGAACCCAGCACATGAGGGTCGCTCTTCTCTGGCCACCCGATCCCATCCTGCCAAATTGACCAAGCGAACAATGTCATCAGCTCATTGGTGTACTGTAATGTGAATATGAAGAAGGCCGGGATAACGTTTTGGTTTGGAATGGTATCAGTAATTCTTTTTTTTTCAGTCGTGACGGTCGTGAAGTAGAACAAATCCAGTATTTCATACACCCGAAGGCAAAAATCATAATTGACCAGTTACACGTAATTCTCCTCATCATCTTCCTCGATGGGAGCGGGAGTCCTCCTTTCGTTTCTGCGCTTGGGACGCCTGTGCCTCGAGCTTGAAATGTTACTCGCCGAATCCTCGGGTGCCAAGTCGAAATCGTCACCTCCCCAATCACTCTCGCTCATACCGTCATCATCTCCTACGGCCCATGGTGGCCTCTCGGAACCTTGTGAGTTACCAGATAATTGTGCCAGAACGTCGATCCTACCAGCGCGGCGGTGCTGCTGGCTTAATAACAGGCCATTGTTGCGTTGGCGGAGAGCGTTCCGTACCACCTCGGCACGTTGGTGGAGCTTCTCAAATGCGTCTTCGAGCGCTTCCATACCCTGGTAAATATCCCTCTCTACCTCAGCTAGGACAGCCATTTCAACCTCTTCATCATAGGATACGGGCTGGCGGCTGTGACCGGGTGCCGTGGAGGACGACAGTGAAACAAATGAAGCAGGGGTTGCGCCACGGGAATACACGCCTGAGAATGGTGTAGTGCTACGAGACCCTCCGAATCCCGATGAATGACGCATACCGGACCCTCGTGGTGGGGGGGATGAAAACCCATTTGCGGGTGTACCACCTCGAGACTGCGAATTGTCGGCAGTGGGCGTCATCGCGTCGTCAGCGTCGGCGCCAGACCAGAGGAAGCCGTCGAAGCGACCAGAGATGAGTATCTCCCACTCCTGGGGACTAATGTCGGTTATGGTTGCGAGAAGATCGTGGTGGAAGGGATGCTTAACAAGGAACACAGCCGTTTCCGCATCTCGAGGTGCTTGGGGGAGACGGTAGAGGCGTTGTAGTGCTAAGCCCGTCTTAACCATGAAATCTGTCCTACTCTTACGCATAGGTGTAGGTGCTCTTAGGGAAGGTTGCAATTCCCGGGCACCAGAAACTAAGGCATTGAAGTATGGCTGCTCATGATGGTCGAGATTAGTCAAGATGGCAAAGGTGAGCGTCTCGTCGTCAATCTCAGAGGGGGCTGGCGCAGGTGCCTCAGCACAATTGGTCATCCATCGGTCGACTACGGACCTGACCTTCTTGGACTGTCGTAGATAGTGATCCCTAAACTCTTCTGCGATGTCCGGGTCTAATTTGATTGGGGATGCCGGCCTAGGTGGCATGTCTTGTGCAGTCTCAATTGCATTTGCAGAGAGAGAAGGAAGATCGAAGGGGGGCCACGATGGTAGCTCCACCCTACCTCCTACCCGTTCCAAAACTTCGCCCCATCCTAAGCCTCGATGCTCTTCTGGTGACCTTTCACACATGATGCAACTGCAGCCTTCCGCAGGAAGGTCTCTAGAGAATACATCCTCTAGTCGGTCCAGTAGCCGACGTGCTACTGATTTGTGTCCTGTTGCTACTGCTACCGACCCCTGCTTCTGGATGACTGACTGGTATTGATCAAGGAGGTTGAAGAAAGGTGCAAATAGAGTATCTGCGCCTGCTAGAGGAGGGTTTGAGGGCCGTGATCCATTCTGGCGCGGTATCACAGATAGGAAATGCTTTGGTAGCGTATGAGGCAGACCGCCGTTCTGAAGTAGATAATCAATCCTAGGGACTTCCTGGATGTTCAATGGGGGAGGGGGCGGCGGCGGCGGAGGAATGGCGCCAAAATCAGATGCTGGAGTCGCCGAGGGCGTAGGGCGATCTTGTCTTTCACGTCTGGCGTGAAAGCTAGGCTTAACATCCGGAAAGGTTTGCGGTGGTGGGAATTGTGGCGTAGCTGTAGGCGTTTTGGGCGACGAGTCCTGTATAGAGTCTGGCGAGTCTTCGGCTTCGGCTGGGCTAGGAACTCTCCGAGACCTCGTCGAAGTTGTCCGTCTAGGAGGAACGGGAGTAGCAGTCGACGAAGCTCCCGCCGTTTTATTATCGCTCAGTTGAGACGACTCGTCATTATTAACTCGCACGCCGAATGGCGCAGGCGGTGGAGGCGGGGGAGGAGGTGGATATGACGGAGTTGGAGGAGACTTGACAGTAGAAGCGTAGCTTGAAGCTTTGGATTTAGTAGACAATTTCGATTTCTCGTCGTGCTTCGAGCTAGATCGTGATAAGCCGGAAGTCCTTGATTGAGGTCGGTCCGATCCAGATTCCATTTCTTCTCTTAATTTAGAGGCAGGCGTCTTGCTTCGTCTCTTCTTCTCTTCGGATAAATCCGTCTCGGGAGGGCTAGGCGGTCGACTATCTTTATGGGAACTCTTCCTGCTTATACCACCAGTCGACTTAGACCTGCTAATGTTTCCGGAACCGAGATCAGTGGTATCTGGAGTAAAGGGATCATTGCGTGTGGACGCCCCTACGTCTTCGCGGCTAAGTATAGCTTCCTTACTATGTGCCTTGCTGAAGGAAGGGTAAGGCAAGCTAACTCGGCTGCTAGAAAGAGTTGTCCTCGCAAGTTCGGGTACTAGATCGCTCATTGAAGATGTTCTTCTGTCAGGTTCCCTCTCTTTTTCTTCTTTGGTTCGGTGTCGTCGATGCGAGGAGATATGCGAATCCCCATCAATACTAGATTTATGCTTGGAACGATGTGATTTGTGGTGATGATGGTGACTATCCCTGTCACCTCTAACGCGTTCCTTATCCTTTTCTCTATCACGGTCCCGTTCACTTTTTCTACGCCGAGGATCTCGTGAGCGGGTATCGCTGGCTGCGTCTGCATCAGGGTCTCTGGAGCCCATTGTGGCGGACTATACGAGCCCGACCGGGCCCAACCGCTAATTCGATTTGACGAGGGAGGGTCGTCGAACTTATTCGAAGGAATGCAAGAGGAGGAGGGTCCTCGAATTGGAGATGGGTTTAACTCAAAGTCAAGAAAAGGACGAATGAATTCAATGCTTTGCCACTTGAAATGCTTTAGTAGTTCTTGATTAGGGAATTTGGGGATTTATGCAATGCGTTCGTTGGCAAGAAAGGGAAAAACATTACATGAAGAAGGCAAGAAAAAAGTGGTGAAAAGCAGCACAAGGCACTTGCATGTTCCAGTGTTCCAATGTTCCAATGTTCCCATCTTTCCCAAAAAAGACCGAAAAGATGTGCAAGGGAAGGTGACGGCGGCTATTGGGAGTGGCTTGTTGGAGTACATACCTACCTAAGGTATTTCCACTACGCTACGCAGCTGCCTGCGATTCGACGAGTCACATGCATCTATCGGGAATGGGGCTTGACTACATGACCTTAGTACGTTAGGTACCTACCTCGAGGTACACAATTCACGTACAATTCAAGTATAAAAGTACCTGCATCTGCTGTATCTACATATCGCCCAAGGTGGAGTCACCGTATCCCCCGGACCTCGACTTCGTAATGAACTACTTGGTTAATGCATATTATTCTATATATAGAGAGATCTGGCATATGTATAGTACATCGTACAACAGGGAACGGTCTGAACAAAAAAAAAAAAAAAAAAAAAAAAAAGGTCAAGGCGGTCAAGACGACATCAATAGTCAACACGCTAATATCTTCATCGTAAAAATCTATTCGTTTATTTTTGCATCAAGTAGTATTTGGTATAACTATGTAGGTTTTTCGAAACTCGAGTTCCGAGTACAGTTTACACTAACCTAATTATAGTGTTCGCTTCTATGTTATACGCCTTATTTGAATCCAATAAGTCCAATAAGTATTCGTAGTATTCGACCTGGTTACGCTGATCGCAAGTCTATTCCCGGTCTTCCTTTATTTAATATTTGTCGTTCGTCCATACCCTCTTCTTTAACTGCGTCATAACAAAAAGGTCAAGAATCTAGAAATTCCAAACCCGTAAAAGCCCCTCTCTTGTTTATAGGCGGTCTAGCAGACCCCGGCTCTCCAGCATCAGAACGATCTGGTGTACGATAGATCGCACTGTCTGCTTCTCACAGTCCACTACCAAATCGGGCTTAGACGGGGGCTCGTATGGGTCGTCGACACCCGTGAAACCCTTGATCTCACCGGCGCGAGCCTTGGCATAAATACCTCGCTTATCCGTCTTCTCGCAGTACTCTAGAGGAGTAGCGACGTGGACGAGGTAAAAGTCACCGTACTTCTCGACAGCCTCCTTAGCAGCTGCCCGGTCCTTTTCAAAAGGCGCGATGGGGGCGGCAATGACGGCGGCGCCAGACCTAGTCAACTCGCCAGCGACGAATGCGATACGAGCAATGTTCGTGCTGCGGTCTTCTCTGCTGAAACCTAATTCGGACGACAACTCGTGGCGCACAGTCTCACCAAGTAGCATAGACACCGATCGACCACCCTGCTGGTTCAGGGTGACTTGAAGGGCTCTTGCAATCTGATCCTTACCACTGTTCGTGTAACCGGTCAAGAAGACAGTAAATCCCTGAGCAGCACGCGGGGGATGCGACTCGCGCAACACTTTAACGACCTCGGGGTACGAGAACCACTCGGGGATATCTCGGCCGCTCCTTAGCCTCGAGCGCAGTTCTGTGCCGGAGATGTTTAATGTGCGGGCATCCTTGGGGATCTGGTCGACGGGTGCGTACTCGTCCTTGTCGGGCAAGTAAGTCATCATTTGGAAGGGGACGACCTCAATACCAAGCTCGTCGCGGTATTTCTCAACCGCGTACTGGGCATCGTAAGGCCCGTAGAAATCAACACCTTGGCTGTTCTTTCCGGGACCGGCGTGATCACGACCAACGATGAAATGAGTCGCGCCGTGATTCTTGCGGATAATGGCGTGCCAGATGGCTTCGCGGGGGCCACCCATTCGCATGGCCAACGGGAGGAGACCCAAGACTGCCATGCCATTAGGGTATCTTGGCAAGAGCGCCTTGTAGACTCGCACTCGTGTGAAGTGATCGATGTCTCCGGGCTTGGTCAAACCAACCACTGGGTGGATGAGGACGTTTGCGTGGTGCGAACGAGCAGCGCGAACCGTCAGCTCTCGGTGAGCGCGGTGCATAGGGTTTCTCGTCTGGAAAGCGACAACACGGCTCCAGCCGAGTTTGTCAAAGTGTAGTCGGAGCTCAGCCGGAGTATCTATCGTGAGAATTTGGATTAGCTTCAATGACGTAATAGCTTAAGGCTACTATTATTAGACTCACATCGGAGGTCTACAAAGTCGTAGTGCTGTAGACGGTTAACAGCCTCTACTTTACCACCCACGTAGTACTCGGCGGCCGTTCTGAAGAGATATTTGACAGCCGGGTGCGCTTCGTCATCGCTTCCGAAAACTTCCTTGGCTTCAAGGACCCTATTGTGCTCATGTGTCAGCGGCGTTGGTTGCGCAAGACTTGGCGCGTGGGAGTTCTGTCATACTTGTCTGGCTTGTAGATATCGTCCACAGTGAGAATGGCTAAGCTCCGGTCGTCACGAAGATCGCGTAGGGTCACTCGAACGCCCGGTTTTAAACCCGTCTCCTTAATAGTTTCGTCAGACAGGTCCAGAGTGATGGGCATGCTGAAAAGAACACCGTCGGCCAGCCTGTTGCCCTTCACGACGCTATACAAGACAATTAGCGCTTAGTTTGGCGACCCACGTAGCCGAGTTGTTAGATACCCATTATAATCGGCCTCGTTCATGAAACCTAGACGTGAACTTGTGTAAGCTTGACTTCATCCCGAGAGCACAAATTCTCGTATAATAGCCGTCTACTCCACCCATTGGCACACATGAATATAGGAAATAGGTAAAACCAAGTGGCACCAGGATGAAGTGGGAAACACAGCTATCAAAGATCAAACACGGTAGTGAGTAAACACACCTTCCAGGGGTGAGAAGCCGCCATTGAGGATCAATTCTAGATCGCAAAGCTGTCTCTCGGTCAGGGTGATGGCGGGAAGAGTTTCAGCTTCTGCCGCAAGCTCAGCTTGTCTGGGAAAGTCTCTAGCAATGAGGTCCTTAAGGACGCCGCCGTGAGGAGGGTTCGCCATTATCTCGGATTATTATAACTTAGAGGGAAGGTATAATATGGCAAAGGAAGAGAGAGGTAAGAGAAGAAGAGAGAACTAGAGACTTCTTGACTCTAATTCTTAAGAAGATTAGGAATAACGGATGATGAGAAAGGAATATGTAATCGACACCCCGTATGAAACGTATAACAACGTGAAATCGTGCTAGGATAGACGATAATATGGAGAATCGAGAGCCGACGATATGTAGCCACTACCTAGGATCTAAATAATAATAAAAATAAAAAAAAATAAAAAAATAAGAAGAAGATAATGACGATAATAATAACAATAGTAATAATAATAACCAGATCCAATTCCGATGCCGTCCGTACTACGTAACCAGTAGCATACAAAATCCAGCACCTGCAGGGCCGAACCTACGCGGCAACCCTATGAGCAACCCTATGAGCGACCCTATAAGATCTATCAGACGGAAACTAAAAACATGGGTAAAAAAAATTAATCGAATAGCATTTAGCCTTGATGACGTGCTCAGGGTCCAGCGAGAGCCGTCGCCTAGAATGCACCACCAACGGTTCTCGTCCGTCACTGGACCGAAGCGACCCTTTTTAAACGAACTGGGAAGTCATGCAGACCGAAATCATCACTGATAAAACGGCTCTCGGGACACAGGGTTCCTGATGATGCCTTAATTTGCGTAAATGAGGGAAAATGGCTTTATTTCATGTCGATCGCGGAACTTGTATACCAAATCTTGGGGTAAACTGAATAATGGAAAAAAAAAAAAAAGGAAAGAAAAAAAATGAACGGCCCCGTTCTGCGGCTCTTAGCTTCGAATCTTTCCTCAGCTGCGGAGATCTACCATGTATCTCAGGTACATACAAACATGTACCTACTAACCTCATGCACAGCAGAAACCGGAAGCGGAGGTACTTCGGTACCTACACCTAGCTACCCCTCTCTCCGCATCTAACGGCTGGAATACCATTTATGCGATTGTTAGACTTTGACGACCGGTGGACGGTGAGATTAGGCTCTGCCAAATTTGGTATTCAGGAAGCAATATGCCATGATAAAATTACCTGCACCGGATTTTTGCTCATCACTATTTCTCACTTATCCTTCTTGCAAGTATTTCGTCGTGTTTTACAAGCAAATATACTATGTGTTCTCATCTGTGATACAAACTAGCAAAACCAAGCAAACTGCCAGTATATGTCCGTCAGATATTTTTGGACACCACCATACAAAAGAAATAGGAATAGAGCGGCACGAATATGTATCAACACCTTACACCTCTCTCTCGCCATCGAATTCATTAATCCTTTTCTTCCTATCGTTATCCCTTGGAAGTAAGTCCTGGACATATTGGCGCCAGCCAGATGTTTCGTCGTTATGTGACATATCCCGTGCTACTACTCCTATATTCGTAGGGCCGACTGGTGGTGTGTGCCAGTGATCTCTATCTGGCGTTGGAAGAGGTGCTATCGTTGTAGAGGATGAAGTGACTGTCGTGGCACTATTTTCTGAGGTTGACCCAACGATTATAACGCTACTATTGATGGCCTGACCAGATATGGACGCTATAGTTGACGTCTGGAAGGTAGTTGGACGGCCGCTACCTCCTAGGAAAGTCGCATTTGCTATCATTCTAATCAGTTCCTATAGTTCAAAATACATTTTCAATTTATGACCACTTACACGAAGAGCTGTCGGCACATGACGTAGTCGAAGACGAACAGGAAGCAGCAGTGTCCGTCGCACTTTCAACACCTGGTGTAGATGAGACGGTGGATGGAGTCCAGGTTGCCATAGGTCCTCCCGGCTGAGTAAATCCATCGTCGTCGGTACAAGTCGTATCAATAGTAGCAGCAGGCGTCCCACTTTCCGTGCAAGTCGTGTCAGGTTCTTGGGTTGTAGAAAGCTCTTCGGTACAGGTATCTGAATATGACGTCGTGGCGAGGGAGCCTAACTCCGAGGATGAAGTTATTTGAGGAGGGACTCCCTGTCCGCCTGGTACACTCAGTGTAGTTGTTCCTGTAGTATATACTCCTGAAGATAAGAAAGCTGAAGTAGTTGAGTTTAAAAACACAAACGAAGTAGAACTATTTCCGGTAGGTGTCTGGCTCGAGATCCCTGATGGTGCTGTTGGAGACGCGGTAATCCCTGACTCTGTCGGCAGGGTTGCTGAAGTTTCACTTGAACCCGATAGTAAACTAGTACTGGGTCCATGCGACAGGGTTCCATTTGAAAGCGTATTTGACATAGTCGGCAGTGTATGTTGGGCTGTTGGGTTAGTAGTACTCGAAAGAGATGTCACCTCAGGCGTCGACTGGACACTGGTTCCCACCGATTGCCCAGAAGGACCACTTGCTGAGGATCCATGGGAAGTCGACGTATTCGAGAATGGAAACGGAACAGAACTAGGTATTCCAGTGAAGGAACCACTACTAGTGGTAAGGGCCGCGGAGGTACTTCCAAAAGCGCTCTTGCTTTCAGTGGCAGTTTGATTGGAAATGGAATTTGAAGGGGCAGTTGGACCTAATGGCGTTGTTGAGTTCGATACGGAAGATGGATGTGACGTCCTTGTGGTTCTAGAAGGCGATCCAAAAGCACTGCTGCTTTCGACGGAGCTTGGCAAGGGGAAAGTTTCGGATCCTGGGTTGACAGTCCCGCCCGATGGTGCGGCTGGGTTAGTGAGCGTTGTCGCATTCGTCGTAGGGAAAGGCGGAACGGGTGGCGACGCCCCAGACGTAATGGTGGAGACTCCTGTACCCGAAATCAAGCTGCGTGTGGTTGAAAGCACTCTCCCAGACGTAGCTGTACTAGGGACAGACTCGGAAGGCGAGCTTGAACTCGATCCTGGTGGAATACCTGACTGGCCTGATGGTCTGTTCGATGAGGCAGTTGGCCCTAGGCTCCTAGTCGAGTTCGTGAAGGAGAAGGGTGGTGTCAATCCCGAAGCCGTGGGAGCCGTTGGGCTAGGTAAACCTGTACTCGGCTTGGTGGTAAAAGGTGTGATAGTGAGTGGCCGAGTGAAGTTGGAAGAACTAATAGGACCCGTAAGAGAGCCACTCGGGAGGCTCTGTAATCCCGTTGAGAATCCTAACGCACTTGTAGGGTTGTTCGTAACATTTGTCGAATTTGGCATGGGGAAAGGAGCGGATGAACTTGGAATTGGCACTGAAGCGCTACTTGAGACCCCCGAGGGAATTATACCTGTTGAACTGCTAATCCTGATAGTAAGACTTCCGGAAAGCACGGTCGAGTTTGCCGCGGAGCCTGTGGGTATGGGCGCTGAACTTAAGGATACTGGTCCGGGGCCGGTAGGTATTCGACTCCCCGAGGATCCTAATGTAGGTGTTGTAGCGTTTGGTAGCGGGAAAGGCGCCGATGAACCGCCAGTCCCTACGGATTGCCCGTTTGGATTACCAGAAGGAGTCCCAGATGAAGCGAGAGTCAAAGTTGACGACAAATTATTGGAAACGGCAGGTGTGGTGAATGTACCTGGATTTGAGGCCCCCGTAGGGCCTGTGATTGACGGTGTCGAATTAGTCATAGGAAATGGTGTTATTTGGGAGCCACTTGGTGAAGAATGGCTAAATGGCGGGGATTGTATCGTCTGGTTGCTGCTTGGGGGTGTAGATGGTGTCTGGCTTAATATACCCGTGCTTAGGGGAGAGCTGATGACCCCCGTTGAATGTCCAGTCATTGATATAGTTGAGTTAGACCATGGAGGTGATTGAGAAGCGGTTGTACGAGAATTACTAAACCCGCTGCTTATCTCTCCGGAAACAGTTCCCGTTGGTATACCCGTCCCGGTTAGAGGGACCGTCTGACCGTTCGGGATGTTTGGTGACTGGGATGACGAATTTGATGACGGGAAGAGGGTTCGTGAGGACGATATTGTAATAGCGGATTGGTTCCGTGAAGGGGATACACCAGGTGTTATGCTAGATAAAGCGGTGCCAGTCGGACCCGAAGGTGGTGCTGTCGAGTTCGTAATAGGAAACGGGGGAAATGTTGAGGAGAATCCGAAACTCGCCGGCTCGCTAGAGAGACTTGACTCGAGTACAGACGATTTATTGGACGCGATCGTGGATAACGAACCAGGCTTTGAGGTGCCTGAAATTGAGTGAGACCCTCCAGTTGGTCCCACAGTGACCGATGAGTTTGTCAGTGGAAACGGAGCTGGATTTGTAGCTGTAGAGATAACTGTCGACAAGCTACCAGATGTGGGACCACCTGGAGTTGTTACAGTACCGGTTCCAAGAGTTTGGTTGGCTGGAGCTGATGAACTGGCCGTTATATTTGATGGAGCCGGCGGGTTCACGGATGTCCCTTGACCTCCAGGGCCGGGTACTCGGGAAGATGTAGTTATCGATATAATAGTTGAGTTCCCGGTAGGCGTCAGTTGCAACGTAGAGTTTAGACTGGGGAAAGATGAGACTAAGCTGGTGATAGCGCCAGTCCCTGTCGGAGGGTTTGTCCCTGAAGAAGGGGCTATAGTACCGCTAGTCGAGTTAGTTAAGGGGAAACGTGCGGAAGAGCTCTTCGGGACTGTAACTGAACGCGTTTCCGAGCCTGTTGACCGTGTCTGAATCTCTGAGGAAGCGGGCGACGGGAATGCAGTAGTAGTGCCTCCCGTTTCCGTAAACGTAATCGATGTCCCAAGTGACCCAGTAATGCTACTGGTGCTACTGTTTGAGAGTGGGAAAGGTACTGTGGGCTTGGACGATATCTTACTCTCAGTAAGGGTGCCGGACGCAACAACACTACTGATCTCCATACTAGATACTGATGATGCAAGGCTGGTTGCTGGAAACAATGTAGTCACAGAACTTGAGCTGGCAATAGAGAGTCCGGAGCTTCCAGCCGTAGGTCCCTTGCTACTCGTCGCGTTCGAAACAGGGAACGGTGGTATTGAGCCCAGAGTTCCGGAGCTTGTCGACAAAGGGAGAGTTCCAGATGGCAAAGTTCCCGTACTGCTGGTGCCACTGGGGGTACCCTTACCTGACGGCCCAGTTCGGGATAAAATAGTATTGGGAATAGAGCTAACTGGGGTAACGCCGCTCTTTGTTTCTGAAGAACCCGAGGACGTTATAATAGGCTGCGAACCACTTTGAGATGCAGTAGGCCCTGTAGGGTTAGGATTGGAGGTGGAGTTAGTGATAGGGAAGGGAGCGGAAGTCTCGCTATTCGAAGGAGACGAGAAACCGGACGAAACGATCGGCGACGTGTTTGGTGTTCCCGGTGTGCCTGAAGATACGGCTTCAGAGCCGGAAGGCACTGCACTTTGCGTTGACTCCGGACCAGGCGCTGACAGTTCGATACTTGATGATTCGCTTGACGGTAGTGTTGAGACGCCTGGGATGCCTGCTGTTACAGCGGCTGTACTAGAAGTTCCATACGTCGTTCCATTCTCGATGATGGTCATGGTAACCGAAATTCCAGAGGATAAGAAGACGGTCGTAATTACTTCTGTGGTGGTTCCAGGAATAGTAATTTGGCCTCCTGTGTTTGTCCCATTGCTTACAGTAGAGGAACTCGTCTGACCTGTGGTTGGGGGAGCGCCTTGACCGCCAGGGCCTTCGCCGATGCCAGTGCTGCTAGTTATGCTTGATACTGTAGCATTTGAGAAGCCGCTCTATATGCATATATGTTAGTGAGACTATATTATAGTACGCTTTCCCTATACCCCTATCTCTATAATTTTTATTACGTGACCAGAGACCTACGAAGAGCCTACGTAGGCGGGAGAACATACCACAGTATAGCTAGGCGCAGTAGAAGAAAACAATGTGGGGTTGCTTGAAGTGGAACTGCCAAGTTCAGCTGCCGACGAGCCCGACTCTTTGGGGCTGGTAGAGGCGAGGCTTGAAGTCCCCGTTCCACCTGTAGTTGCCGTCGGGGGATTACTCGTTAGAGTAGACACGCCGGACGTGAATAAAAAGGAAGAGTTATTTGTGGTCAATGATCCTATAGTAGATGTGACGGACTGTCCTCCCGGGCTGATATTTGACGAAACTAAGACTGGGTGAGCTTATATCTCATCAAACCAAGATAGCATTGTAGATACCTAACGAGATAGTCGAGCTATTAACGAAGCTTGATACATGGGTAGATCCATGTGTACTTGGTAGACTTGTACCATGGCTGGTCTGGCTTAAACCCGAGGAAGAAGACTCCGAGGTTAAAGGTGCGGGAGGATGAGAGCCATACCCCCCATACGTGGGAGTATGGTAGTTGTATCCACCACTAGGACCATGTTGAGGATCGCCGAAGAGTTCATAGTCAGCTTTCTCAAGGTCTATATCCGGGGGTGAATCACGCTGAATAGCAAGGGTTTCCCCTTGGGACACTGCTTGACTACCCGGAAGACTTGAAAATAGGAAGGCCACCGACGCCAAGTCAGCAGCGAGAGTCAAGACTCTCATGATGGAGATATAACGGGTGTCTAATAACAGCCCGAAATCTCTAAGATGAATCCTATAGATGTTTTAAATATGTGTGGGGCCTAGTAGTACTTGACGGGAACGAAAAATGAGCGTATTCAGTCCTGGGGTAAAGAGCTTGAGGATAAATGAACGAAAGAACACTACGAAAAAATGCAGAGGGGTTAATAATTATGATAATTATAACAATAACAATAATAACAATATGATGTTAGAAGAATCGGAGGAAATGAACGTGTTTTGTGGATTGGATTTGGTTTACCTAAAAAGAGAAAGTTGGCGAGAGGAAAGAAACGATTGGGACGGATGGTTGTTGATAGATAACCGAGAAAGATAAATCCAATCGAGAAAAGGAAGTCAGTTATAGAAGGAAAGAGCAGACTCTGAGATAAGGGCCCTCGGGGTTGCGGTAGAAGGAGTAGCCGACGCGTTGTTGCCTTCATAGGTGGACGTAGACTTATTAGTGCTTCTTCAGGGGGGGGGGGAGGGGGGAAGGCGCGGCACCATCGAGAGAGATTAAGTCGAGACAGCTTCTAGTTTCCACCGAGAGAAACGGTAACAACTACCCACTTTTAAGTATCAAGTAGACGAAGTACTCGATAAAATATACTACGTGAAAATAATCTGATTGGCCTCCTGTCAGAAGCCTTCCATCATACGAGGATGGCGGAATCTTTGGTTACGGGATCTGGTTTCCATATGCTCGGTGCCCTCTCGCACTCGCCGCTCGGCATGGAACAGGACCACATATTCTCCTATTTTACCAGATGTACCTTTGGGTAGTAGGGGGGATACGTTCAAGATTCCATTTGGGGACGTCCATCCAAGGTGAGAATGCGAGTAGATGTGTGTATCTGGAAAATTACGTGCTGGATCCTAACATTTACATATATTGTCCTATCTTGTAATATATCTTGTAATATATTTGTAAATTATTAGAAGATGCAACACAGGGCATCATTCAAAGACCAATAACAGGCACTTTGCAGTCTTGTCAAACCGCACAGCTTAACATATCTCTACCTAGATATCTTTTTGATCTATTACATGATCGATTACGTTGACCAAAGAGGTCTCCAATAGCAAAGGTCCCTCTTGAAGGATAGCCGAGAAGACGGACATGAAGACTCGTTTGATCCAGGAACGCAGCTTGTCTTCTAAGACGTTTTAATTTAAAAACGCCGCGAGAACTCCAGGTTCTAGACATACGACATCACTCCAAAGTCTTTTTAGGCTCCATCCCCCTTTGCGGAACTTCGACCTATCTCGACGGGCAGTTGAACAATCTCTGAGCATTACGGGATTAAGTAATGAGTCCTGTGTTGCCCTTGTGGCATATTAATCCCTGTTCTGTAGCAGTAACACCGTGTAATATTACCTCATACAATTCACACCAGCTCGGTAAGGAGATAAGTGTGGCATATGCTGAACGACCAAGATCTATCAAGATTGTAATATGGAAAGTTCTGTTCGAAAAGAAAAAACCCCCCACCTAAAACCAAAAAGAAAAACTATAGGTCTCCGAGTATCTCACCAAGGTGGGAGGTAAGCTCACCTTCTTGCAATGGATACACGGCACTTGGGGCCTAGACGAGGCTGCATGCATGAAAATGCAGAGAGCCTCGACAAGTGCTAAGTGCCAGACGCACCTAGCCGTTGCATATATTACCAATTAGAGATTTCGGAGATCTTTCGCGTCCAAGGCCGCATGAAGATGAGCACAGTTAAAGGGATCCTTCCGTCATCACCTCGCCTAGGGAGATTCCATCGTAGATATTTTGCCTGGACACTTATCTAGTATATAACTTGGTCATGAGATTAAAATAATTGCTTCGCAAATTAGGTACGACGGGGAGGATGTTGTTGTAAATTCCTCACTTCAAGCGGATCGGCTTGTACTACGTCTATAAAGCCTCACTGCATCGGTTCCCGTCGATTTTCTCTGCTAATGTATGGAGCAAACCCACAAGGTTCTTTTCCCCGGGATAGACTTGGACCGTTCTAGAAAATCAGACACAGTTACCGTGGTATTGACGTGTTTCGTATTGATTAATCAAGCTTGTGCAGTTTTCCAGGCACCATATTTTGAGACAAGTAGTCGGAAGCTGGGACAACACGTGCAAAATCTTTTCTGGTTACTTATAATATAAGACATAAAACAAGCACCCCCGCGGGCATTTTAAACTGGGAATATGCCTATCCACTCTAAGTAGGACCCCGTGTTCAAACGTCCTGGCGCAAGATGACATCTAGATACACAGAAAGATATGTACGGCTAATTCAAGGAGGTATTGCCACTATTTCCGAATTACAGTGCCGATTGATCCGTGATACACGGACCTGAGCCACAGATCAGGTACACTACGTGCCTATGTAGCTCCGAATACCTCGGTGATGCCCCTTGGATTCTCCAGGAACTTCGTCTAATTGAAATCACCAGAGCTTCACAGGCTTTCTCATTCTGAATGGTAACGAGCAACATTCGTTACCTACTCCAAGACTTAGTCCAAGTCTCACCAAGATGCAAGCCGGTTATGCATTGCTGTGCAGGATCTTCGATGCACTTAATCTCGGAGGCGTCGGTCTGGTGCATCTCTCGTACTACCCTACTCGGCTTTCTTCGCAGACTCCCGTAGGTTAGGGGCAGTGCCTTGTGTCATCTGCGTGTTTCTCTGCTCAATGTCGGCTGCCCAGAGAGCAGCGCCCACTATTATCATCTGTAAGTCATCAAGTATGTTTGCTGTAGTCGAACTAGACCTACCGGTGTTAGTGAATGCAAAGAACATTGACACTACGGGTACCATCTCGAGGAGAGTAGCGATTGTTCCGAAACTGGAACACAATGTAAGTTATCCACGTGAATGCAATGGGAACACCCTGGCGCTTACGTTGCATATGGAGCGGTGTGGCGTTTAAGCCAATCTTCTTGTTGAGATGAGGACCATCCTTTCAGTTGGAAGTACTACGACTAGTTAGAGATGGCAACAATATGAGACATATCGGGGAAGACCAACCCGACCATGAACAGAACTACCTCTTGTCCGACCTAAGGAATACATTAGTAGCCGATTAATAAAGGAGACGCGTGCTTTCTTACCTTGGAGAATGATAAATATGATCGTCCCGACGACTAAATGTATATGCTCTTGTTAGCCATGCACGATATAATTCAAATCGCCGAACATACCGGGAATAAAGTTAAGTGGGAGATACATAACGTATCGAAGCAAAGCCTCTGGAGTAAACTTCGAGAAAGGGTTTTTAAGAATCTTGCCCAACCTTCCGATCGGATCTTGGCCGGATTTTAATTGTCGTCCCTCGCTGACGATACCAACTGCGTTCCTGGCGACTAGTGTGCCGTCGAAAGTGTCGAGTAGCGCATCTTGCAAGAGGAAATTACGGGAAATGAGGTTAACAATGGTTGAACTCTCATTAAGAATGAGAAGGACTGTAGTAAAGACAGCTAAAGGCCCATTCACAAACATGAGTATTGCTAGCTGTGGTAGGTATGTGAAGAAGAACATCGACGCAGTTACTCCTGCAGTAAGCCCCAAGATAGGTAAAATTCGCGAGTAGAAAGGCTTCCATAGCGATCTATGTGTGAGAAAGTATACGATGCCCCTATCAAGCCATCAGCCTTCGAAGGTAATATAAGATGTATCAAGCAGGGTTTCGTACTTGAAAGGATATAAATAAGATCCACTTTGCGCAGCTTCTGAGAGAAGTACCTTTGCCTTCTCGTAGTCTTCTTTTCTACCATAAGTTAGTTACACAAAATTGTTTGAAGTACGGTCGTGTCACATACGCCACCTCTTGGGCTTTGGCTTGAACGTTACTCGCAAAGCCACCGGACATTGTAGAGGACTTTTAGGCACTTGACCTAGGTAGATTGAGATATTTTAGGTAGGTAGGTAGATATTCAGATATTCCGAAAGTTAGTTGGCATAAAATATCATTAAATAAGTTGGGTCTTCTTTTTATCTTAGAATAGCGAGTTTTAAAAAAAATTTAATCAGACAAGAGAAAGGCTGCCAAGTTTAAATAGGTTGATGGTCAGTTTCGTTCATTATAGAATGAATGAATGAATGACACGTGCAGTTTGTCAAGTTGAAGAGATGTTGTCGTCATAAGATATCTCGATGCGCCGGGGTCCCCTGCTCTAAAGAGGACCCACTTGCCCCTTTAGACAGGCGCTCTGACCACTACGTCAAGTCTGTCTACAAGACAATTGATGGCGCAGTCTTGGCATTCACCTCTGGAAACGATACCATCTATAACTTTTAGATTACTCAAAAGTTCGTATAAGATAAAAGCATGATATATCGATAGAATAACTTTTGGCGGGCATTACGATATAGATTCCCATTAATTCATACGAGTTGCTATTGGAATAGCCGGTAGTCATCCCACTATGTCAGTAAAATCTATGTGTCAAGACTGCTCCATCGATTCTCTTGTGGATGTAGGCCCGCTAATAGGCCTCGGGGTTCGTATGAAATCTCATCTGTGGAAAGCATTATTAAGTATCTATGTCATATTGTGAGATTAGTATATGTTATATACCGAGGCCCGTAGCAAACGCAGGTGTATAGTCAGGTGTATAGTCTACTGTCACTCACATTCCTTGAAGCTACAGCCATCAAACCACAAAGGAGAAAACACACCCCGACAGGAAAATGACAGCGAGCCAAATTCGTATTCACCGTAGCCATATATAGTCGACTACACAGGGTATAACAATCCTCATCCAAGCGGATAAGCTAATAACGATGAAGGTCTCCCTATAACCTAATAATCTACAATCCCTGAAACGACCCGTAAATGCTAGCATGTAATACATGCTCGCTCGCCTCTTGTAAAACGAGAATGTCTTCCTTTATGCGAAGAATTCTGAAGAGATACGAAAACGGTCTTGCGCGCCTACCCGCGCCGTAGTCCTGTCCCTCACCATTAACCCTGTTCCTTGATGTTTTCCCAGACCGTAACCAGTAGTATATTAAATCATGTCGCTAGTGTGACCGAACGCCAATGGTATCATGTAGAAACAGATCTTATAAGCGAGAAAACCTATTCCCTACTTTGATTTTCTGTTTCCTCTGGTGTTCGCCTGGACCAAGGGAATCCACTTCGTATGCTATTCCTTAGCGTGCTAAACCAACTCTCCTGGGGTGGTTGATGGGGTAATAGAGGCGTGCCTTGCTCTATATCGGAGCCGTCTGCCTGTCCAATAGGATCGTCAGGTGACGAGGAACTTGTCGCTTGCTCCGCTAGATCTTCGTCACTATCATCGTGGTATGGCTCATACCGAGGGGTGGATGGCATCCCGCGGGCTAGAGACCGGACGACATCGCCCTTGCAAATGGGACATGTCCGTCGTCGTGTAATCAACCATGGAGTTCTATCCACTGTTAGTTGGGTCTAAAGAGTGATCAAGGGTAAACTTACATGCAGTCCACATGGAACTCGTGTCCGCAGGGTAGACTCATAACTCGACTGACACCGTCGACATATTCTTCTAGGCACACAACGCATTCAACCTGACGGCCCATGTATTTCTTCCATTGGCTTGCGTGTTGTGCGTTACGTTTCTCACGTTCCGGTTGCGAGGGTGGCTTGGGGATCGACAAGGAAGATTCAACTTGCAAAAGCTCCCCAGCCGATGGCACGCCAGTAGTAGTCCGTGATCGTGGCCTAGACCTCGACGGGCTATTTTGACTCTGGAGTAACGGCGTCGTCGGCGAAGAACTAGTAGGCGACGGGATCCTGGAAGTATGGCTCGACGTGGCTGCTACGGTATGGTACGTACGTACTGGAAGTCGTTCGACTACCGATTTTGGTGCTCTCCATCTTCTTCGCCTAATGCGAGCTCGTAGAATGAGCAGGGCATAGACAACCGAGAGCGTGATAAGTGGGCTAATGACTAAAACTAGAAGTGTGTCGAAAAAGGGGCTGGCGCCACTTGAGGGGGTAATAATAACCCATAGACCCTCTCGATCATCAGGAAGCGAACCCCCGGGGTTAGGAGTGGGCTTCCCGTCATTGGCCGTATTGGCGGGCCTGGATTGAACCTCAATCTTGGCAAAGTCCGCCTTGTCATTATCTCCAAACAGCTTGGAAAAAAGACCACCACCGGATGAAGTCGATTTCTTGCTGTTAGTAGACCCGATAGCGTCGGACCCCTTTGCGGGCATACGACTTGCAGCGTACTGTCCACTGTTGGGAGTAACCCTGCTATTGGTTCGCCCATTGGTATGTTGCTTGTTGGAGGTTTGATCGGCCTCCAAGTTTGATTTTCGCAGCTTGCTGTTCGTCTCAATTGAATCCTGTGGCTCGTCTTCTTGATCTGGAGATCCGACTAAATCTGGATCGCGCCAGTCTTCCACCCCAATCTGAAAATTATCATTCAGCGATTGCTTTGATTTCGGCTTTGAACTATCCAGCCTAGCCTTCGACGCGCGTTCAAGACTGCTCTTTATTATCTTGTCTTTTTCATCGGAAAAGTCCTCAACTAACACCCAGTCGAGCTGGCCGCTGCTAGGCGGGCGGCTGCCACTCGATGCCAGATTCGGATTCGAATTAGAACCCAAACTAAAAATCCTCCTAAGCCAGCTGGATCCTGAGTTTGACGACCCATCGCCCGAAGAAGGCTTTTTGATTATGGGCGCTTTTGCGTTTTTAGATTTTGAATTAGATTTGATAGGCTGTGCTGGCACAGCCGCTCGTCTTGCTCTCCTATTTTTTCGAGCCTTCTCTGACTGCTGCACTTTTAAGGACGGTTTGCCGTTTTCGTCAATGATATCTTCGATGAAGCTCCCAGGTTGCATCATAAGTGAAAGCAGATAAGCAGTCGTACGAGACGTAAATATGGAAGGGATGGTGACATTCGATGTGTCTCCGTGGGCGTACATCTGTATTAATGGCCCACCCCTCTGGTTGTCTCCAACAATTAAAGCAATAGCACCTCTTCGCTGGGCCCACTTCACTTTCTCGAGAAAGCCACACCCACCACGGCTTAACATGACTATTTTGCCAGCAATCTCAGCTCCCTCCTGTATCGACTGAATATCCGCATGTCCCGAGCCTGAGGAACCAAGCGCCTCGCTCTGTAATGTGGCAGACTTGTCTAGCTTCTGATGAAGATAGTCATCAGTTCCGTCATCTACAGGTTTGGCCTTAGATTTGGACTCGGACTTGGAGGATGCGGTTCGGTCAGCCAAGGGGCTCTTGAGATCGTCTCGTTTCTGATTCTTAGGTTTCTCAATAGCAATAGCGGGCTTGAATTTATGTTGAATTTCTTTTACCGACGGCTTCAGGACAGCATTTGTGGTACCATCATCCCAACCGGGCACATCACTACAACCCAATTCACCTTCACCCTCCCCATCTTGCATCGATTCCTCGGTAAAACCGCTACCGATCCATAACTGTCCGTTCAAGCCATTTGTTGGTAAGGGAGGACCAAAAGCAGCAGGCCTTGCTGCGAACGAAGTGCTATTGTCATCGGCTATAGTGATGATAGCGTTCGGCGGGAAGAGGGTGAAAGGCGTCGTGAAAGTGAATAGGGACTTGAAACCGCCGAACCTCGACTTCTGCGCTGGCTGCGGAGAAGATATTACGGGGGCGGAGCGACCGGCGGATATGACGGCACGACATACGAGGAAGAGGCTCGCAGCGAAGAAGAGAACGAGGATGGCTATTCTTGGTGGTCGCATATTGACGATGATATGGAGGACCACGGGAAAGTGTTTATTAACGTAGCTGGCAATTCAGCTGCCTGGATTTGTAGACGACCATTCGTAACTAGTAAGGGTACTAATAGAAGCTAGCACAATCGGAGAATATGAAGCGTATTCAAGATAAGTCGAGACCGAACAAGACGAAGTGGGGGACGATAGAATAACAAGACCTCGGAAAAGGGAACACCAATAGATATAGGACAGAATCAGAGGGGGGAAGGTCTATAAAATCCAAATAACCACTCAAAAGGGTTCTTTAAAGAGAACTAGGATGAAGAAGACCAGAATGAAACTGGGTGAAAACGACGATGATGATAGTAGTAATAATAGGAAGGATTAGGATGCGCAACTGCGGAGTTGACGGCGTTGCTGTACTTACATACATACATACAAGATACATGCAATTGCCCAGGTGGAGGGACGCAATTACCCAACTGGAACTGCGAAAGTAACTGCGAAAGTTAATGGTGAGGTCAGGATGTCAGGGTGGCAGGGTGGGTAGGTTCTAGCGGACTCTGGGGGGTCTAGAGTGGGTGCATTTTAGCATGGGCCCTGGGGCCACCCGAGCATACTTTGGTGGGGCAGAGAAGAAAGTACAGTACACCCCCTGAAATAATGTTAGTTTCTCGTCCGTGCGTGGTACAAAAGGGGGGTTGCATGACGTCGGGGCCAAGCTTACGTAATGTACCCAGTACAAAAAACAACAAAACATACATCCGAAAAATCGTACCACAAACATGCCATAGGTATCAAACAAGCCAAATTTTGGTGTACGGATACTTATAGAAAGTTGGCACAAATATGGCTTTAAATAAGGTTAAGTATCGTAACAAGACCAAAATTACTCTCAAGCCTTTATTTTTGCAAACACCTCTCCCATTTTTAATAAGCCACACCACCCTTAGCCACAAATTCAGCCTCTCTACCCTCTTTTCAAATCTCACGATATTGAATTCCAATAACGAAGGTAGCTTTTTGATTGAATAAGAGTGATGTAATAGGCCAAAACATATATTAGAACATATATTAGTAAGCAACGCTAACTCATATTTATTCTCAACATAAAATACTTCTCTATTTGGTTTCTAATAGTTCGGGATATGAGGTTTTAAAATAAGAAGCTTTAAAATATGAGTGTTGTTGACAATTCTTGTTGATTTTGGAGTTTTAGGATTTGAACCAATTAGCCAAGGTTTTGCCGTGCTGATCATGCCTCAGGGCGTGCTTCTAAAAGATCCTTGTTAAGTACTGGCAAGGGGTCACGAGCTAACATTATTTCAGGGGGTGGACTGTACATGGTGGATTTTGAGCTGTTCGGTTACTGCATTAGGTTAGTTGGGAGGGCTCAGCGCGTGTTTGCGTCACAGTCTAGAAGGGCTAGCGCAAAGATTGAAAGCAACGCGGTCCCTTTTTCCCTCCTATTTTAGGTTAGGTTTATCTTGGTAGCTCTCTTGATGCGGTGCATGTGCACTTAATGCACTTAATCTGGTGGTCATTCCCTATCAATTCGCGTACAGGGTACCAACCTACGATAGAGTCCCTGATACAGAACCTTGATGATACTTAAAAAATGCATGTTTTTTCTCTTGGAAACAACCGAGAAGGTGGGTGAACTATACCGAATGTTTCGTAAGGAGAAATGATCTCATCGATCACACGAGCAAAACACGCAATAGTAATTTTATATTCTTGCCGGTCCCTTTTTGATACCGGTCGAACCCGCTTCAGTAGTCTAACCGGATAGTCGGGATCAACATATGGCGGCTGCACTTCGCAATCTCAAAGTTGAGAATCTGGTAAAGCCACGGGCATCTTTACTTTATATATCATCTTTTGTCGATTCAAGCCTGCATGTTAGGCGCATGTTAGGCGCATAGGCTGTTGGATAGCGTACTTCGAAAATGATGCATCGGCTATCTTTATCCTTGGAGATGCCGAGTTGGTTTACATTTACTTTATCGAGTCGACAATGGACGCTTAACTCGTACATTTCTTCCCTACAACCTCTTATCCTAAGACTCCTTATTTTACATACCTACACTGTAGGCAAACTCCAAGACCTCCGCGTTGCATGAAGAGTACGTCCGGAATATTTCGTTCCAAGATCCCACCCACGTGTACACCACCACACCCTCTCCGCTAATTTTTGGATCTTGAATACATCTCATGCAAATATATTTTTACATGTGCAGATAACATATTCGGTATCCGAGCGCAGAGTTCAAAACTCAGGAATAGCACATAGCGCAAACCATTTCCTCCCGCGAAATGCTCCGTTTGTAAGAAAGTCCACACGTAGGAAACACTAGTCGTATGCTTATTTGCGGCTTCTTTCCCGTTCCAAGACTCACCGCTCCGAAAAGAGCCGCTTTTTGATAGAAAGCCTATGTACGAGCTGTGGCGAGATCTGATTCGCCTAAATACTAGAGACACTACCTGTTTCGGTAACAAGAGGGCACCCCTGCGGGGCACCACAATAGCCCGACTTTAGAATTTAATACCTAATAATAAATACAATCCTTGAACAAAAAAAAACCACATATTTTAAATTTATATATATATTTAATTTTAATAATTTATTTTAATATTGTGATATATTAAATAGATGAACTTGATACCTGTATTATAATTTAGGTAAAGCGGTGTAGTAATAAATAAATAAATAAATAAATAATGAACCAGTGTAGAGCGATTAGGTCATAGATACTACCCTGTAGAGACCCTATCTCCTCCTTAGAGCTAGGCCCTCCAAGGCTCCATAGCTCTTTTGGACATAAATAGGCCTTCAGGAGTTGTCTTTCTTGTCTGATCAGCAGAGATTCATCAGGTTCTATAATTCACTTTCTCCATAGAATCTTCGTACAAGAATATATAATTTCAGTCTCTTTTTTTGAAGATATTTTCCTAAAGTGCGTTACTATTGGCAAACAATTATATATATCTGTTTTTCCATCCGATCAGCCTATTTTCCTCAAGATATAGTCACTTTATATCCTCTAACTCATACAGCTTCTGGTTTGCTATGGGTTAATTGAAATATAGGGCATATCCTGTAAGAGCTATCAGAGCTCCTGTTCAATAAATAAATAAATAAATAAATAAATATATTAAATAAGAGCTTTAATAACTCCTGCAGGATATACCTTACATTTTAATTAATCCATAATAAACCAAAAATTATATGAGGTTGAAGATACAAGGTATTGAACCGGTGTAGAGCAATTAGGTTATAGATACTACCCTGTAAAGACCCTCCAGGTCTCCACAGCTCTTTTAAACATAAATAAGCCCTTAAGAATTATCTTTCTTATCTAATCAAGAAAGGTTTATCAGGTTTTATAGCTCAATTTCTTCATAGAATCTTTATACAAGAATATTTAATTTTAATTTCTTTTTTAAAAATATCCTCTTAAAGTGCGCTACCATTGGTAAACAATTATATATATTTGTTTTTCTATCTGATTAACTTATTTTCCTTTTTAAGATATAGTTACCTTATATCTTCTAATTTATATAACCTTTAACTTGCTATGGGTTAATTAAAGTACAAGGCATATCCTGCAGAAGCTATTAGAGTTCTTGTTTAGTATTTATATTTTAAAAAAGGTATTAAAATAATTAAATAAAAAAATTAATAGAAATAATTGTTTAGTAATAGTAGTATATATAATAAAATTATATTTAAGAAGAAGGTAAAGAATATATATATTTATATAAGATTCTATAATAAAATTAAGGATTTTATGTTTAAGAACTTAAGCTGATTAGATAAGAAATATAACTCTTGAAGGCCTATTTATAACCAAAAGAGCTGTGGAGACCTAAACCCTATTAACCTCCATGGAACCAACCCTTTTAAAGTTTCTAAAAGCTTTTTAAAATATAAATAGGCTTTTAAGAATTTTCTTCTTGTTTGATTAATTAAAGCTCAATATGGTTTTTTAAAAATCACCCTCATAGAATTTCATATTAAACCAAAATAATATGATTATGTAATAAATCCTACCCTATAAAGACCCTATTAACCTCCATAAAACCTACCCTTCTTAGGTTCTTACAGGCTTATACGGATATGAATAAGCCTTTAGGAATTATTTTCTTATCTGATCAGATTAAATTCACAAGGACTATTACATTCTTTTTATAAATTTTATAATAATTTATAAATTTACTCTTTTATTAAATATATTATTTATTTAACCCTGTACGCGCTGCCATTAACAAATAATTACCTTTATTAATTTTCTTGCTTAATCACCTTAATAATCTCTTCAGGATATAGTTACTTTATATCTTCTATTTTATATAGCCTCTGGTTTGCTATGGGTTAATTGAAGTACAGGGCATATCCTGCAAGAGCTATTAGAGCTCCTATTCAATATAAATATATACTGAACCGGTATAATGTGATTATGTAATAAAAGCTACCTTGGAAGACCCCATTAATCTATGGAATACCCCCCCTATTAGGTTTATACATGCTTTTTTGATTATAAATAGGCTTTTAAGAATTGCTTTCTTACCTGATCAGTTTAAGTTCTATATAGTTCATTAGGAGTCGTTTCCATATAACTTCATATGAATAATATATATTCTTTTGGCCTATATCTTTATCATACGCATTACCATTGCTGAATAGTTATATATAGTGAACTGGGGTAGTGTGATTATATAATAGGAGTTACTTTGAAGGACCCTGTTGGTCTCCCCTTTATAAGGTTTATATATACTCTTTTGACTATAAATAAGCCATTAATAGTTATTTTTTTACTTAATTAATTTAAATTATAGATAATTTTTTAAAGATTGTTTCTATATAATTTCATATAAATAATATATATTTTTTTGGCCTATATTTTTATTGTACGCATTATTATTGTAAAGAAATTATATATAGTAGTTTTTTTATTTGATTATTTTGATACTTCCTTCAGAATATAGTTACCTTATATCTTTGAGTTTATATAACCTCTGATTATTATGGGTTAGTTAAAATGTAGGGTATATCTTATAGGAGTTATTAGAGTTTCTGTTTAATATCTTTTTTATTTTCTTATTAAATATTAATTTCTTAAAAATGTATTATTATTAATAAATAATTATTTTTATTAATTTATTTATTTAATTATTTTAATATCTTCTTTAAGATATAATTATTTTATATTTTCTATTCTATTTAAACCTTTAGTGTTATTAAAGTTTATAATTAATATATAAGTTTTTAAGAGTTAATTTTTATTTAATTAGATTAAGTTCCTTAAGTATTACCTTTTATATAACAAATTTGGATAATGTGATTATATAATAAGAACCACTTTGTAAAACCTTACTAAACTATGGAACACCCCCCCCCCCTCTAAGGTTTACATGTTCTTTTGGATATAAATAGGTATTTAGTAGTTACTTTCTTACCTGATTAGTTCAAGTTCTATATAATTCTTTTAGATTTTCTTTCATAAAGCTTTATACGAATAATGTACCCTTTTTTTATTTATAACTTCATTGTATATATTATTATTGGTAAGTAATTATTTCTACTAGTTCTTTTACCTGATTATCTCAATATTCTCCTTAGGATATAATTATTTTGTATCCTTTTTCTCATATAATTTCTGGTTTATTATGGGATAGTATGATTAGGTAATAGATGTTACCTTACAGAAACCCTATTAGCCTCCATAGAGCCAAACCCTCCAAGGTCTCCATAGTTCTTTTGGATATAAATAGGCCTTCGAAAGTTGTCTTTCTTATCTGATCAGCTCAGGCTCTTTAGGTTTTTTAGGTTCTACATGATCAGTTTCTTTATAGAATTTCATACAAATATATATATTCTTTATCCTCTTATAGAATATAATCTTATTATATGTGCTACTATTAGTAAGCAATTACCTTTAATATTTATTTTATTTGATCATTTTAATATATTTTTTAGGATATAGATACTTTGTATCCTCCAGCTCATATAACCTCTAGTTTGTTATGTTCAGTTGAAGTGTAGGGCATATCCTCTAGGAACTATTAGAACTCATATTTAATATATAGGCCCTGAAGAGTTGGCTCTTATCTGATCAATTCAGTTTCTTAAGCATCAATTTATTTAACTTTTCTAATAGCTTCTTACGACCTTCTTATCTCTTGTTGAATATATCGTCTATTCTATCTTTTAAGCGCCAGTTACCATTACCAACAGTTACTTCTATTGGTCTTTTATTGATTACTTTAATACCTTCTTCAGGATATACCTAATTTGTTATGGGGTAGCTGAAGTACAGGGCACGGCATATCCTCCAGGAGTTATTAGAGCTAGTATTAATCTTAAATTAGAGCCCTTGTTTAATATATAAGCCCCCAAGTGTTAATTCTTATCTGATCAGGTCAAGCTTTTCAGAATTATCAGTTTATCTCATAGCTTTTTATAATAGTTTATGATTTTTCTTTCTTATTGAATATATTATTTATTTTATTTTTTAAGTATTTATTACTATTACCAATAATTATCCTTATTAATTATTTATTTGATCATTTTAATATCTTCCTTAGGATATAATTATTTTACATATTTTATTTTATTTAAACCTCTGGTTCCTATAGGAGTTATTAGAGTTCCTATTTATTATTAAAATTTTTTTTCAATATATAGGTCTTTAAGAATTAATTTTTATTTAATTAGGTCAAATTCTTCAACATTAATTTATTCAGCTTTTCTTATAACTTCTTACGATAATTTATAACCTTATCTCCAATTAAATATATCTTATTAAATATCAATTACTATTACAAATAATTATTTTTATTAGCCTTTTATTTAATTATTTTACTACTTTTAGGATATAATTACCTTATATTTAACTATTAAAGTTCCTATTTAATTATAATTCTTATTCAATAATATTAATCCTAAATTAAAGTTTTTATTTAATATATAAGCCTTTAGATATTAATTCTTATTTAATTAGGTTAAATTCTTAAGTATCATTAATTTATTCAATTTTACTTATAACTTCTTACAATAATTTATAACCTTTTTTTTAATTAAATATATTATCCATTTTATTTTTTAAATATTAATAATTATTTCTATTAATTAACCTTTTATTTAATTATTTAAATACTTTTTTTAAAATATAATAACTTTATATCTAATTATTATAATTCTTATTCAATTAGAGTTCCTATTTAATACCTTAATTAAACAATTTCTAAAAGATACATATTTTCTCAAAATTTTCAAAGTGGGGACTCCCTTAGATCAGCTACCGACCTACTAAATTTCTGAATGCACCCAATAAAAATGTTCTATTACGTGCACGGATGACCTTCCTCTTTAAGAATCGATCAAGGCTAGCACAATATCCCTCCTAAAGTCGGGCATTTGACTTACGCGACTTTTACGTTAGGTATTTAGTTGGTTGGAAGTAGCGACGAGTTTGGATAGCAGGTTAGACGCCTCTAATGCATGATCTAAAGCTTGGTTAAGCGCCTATTGCCTCGTATCTAAGTCGCAGATCAAACTCTCTACATATTTATCCTCAAGCTGAAACTACTAACGCTCACCTGAATCTAAGCGAGGGATTGCATATCTCATATATAAGTGAAATACATCCATTTTACGAAAATATTAATATAATGTCGGTAATCGGGGCGATGTATCATATGGAATTCAATTAATTCGAAGATGTCCTAACTCATAACATTTCCCAGAGCCAAACACTCCACTGAACAAGCCAGTCCCAAAAAAAAACACCGAGTGGGAGTTACCATCAACGCCACGCTATGCCACGATGTACCGTGATATGCTATGCAAAGCCATGCTATGCAATCATACAATAATGTCGTTAATATGCCGCTAAACGAAAGGGCGAATAAAGCTCGAATTGATGCGCTTTCTGCGATGCTTTCGGGCCGTACGTAAGTCGAACGACTCCGTTTGCTATTCGGTGTCTGTTGCCAAAGTTACGGTGCCATCCTTACTGACCACTTTACCGCGGTCCCATTCTCTCAGCCCACCGGCTTTAGTCCATTGAACGTCGCTTTCATCCTTATGATCACCCTTTTCCCACTTCTTGATCTGCTCTTCCGTAAAGCCTGCAGACCGTAATCGATCCGCTCCTTGCTGTTTCCACTTTTGCCGATCGCGGAACGCTTCTACCGCATTGTCCCAATCATCTCCGTCTTCTTGCTCGGGCGTGACATCTTTGCTTGGGTCGTAATCAACAGCAAAACGGCCGTCTATTCCGGACGTAGCGGCATTAGCTCCGCGTCCTCGTCGGTGAACAGTAGACTTATTAGCTGGGGCGGGGCCAATGATTTCGTCGAGAGGATCAGAGTCAGATGAGTCTTGGGAGGGTTGGCGCTGGGTGCGCCTTGCGCTCCTTGATTGGTGATGGCTTTCGCGCCGGGGGGAACGTTCGCCACGTCCGCGCCGGTGGGAATTAGATGACGATGATCCTTCTTCTCGTCTCCCCTCATCTCGGCGATGGGTACGGTTCAAACTCCTGTGGTGCTCCCTTAGTAAGTCCTTCCGACTCTTTTCCCTCCTCTCATTCCTGCCACCTTCAACCGAATCTAAAGTATGACTGGTAGACTCCTCAGTTTTTTCTGTCCTGCGTCTCTTAGACGAACCCCCGAGAATAGCAGCGATATCGCCTAGCATACGCTTTCGGGTGTCGCTGGGCCCTGGCTTAGTCATGCGCAGCCTCCGCTCGTCTTCCCTCCGCTTCTTATCTTCCGCATCTTCAAGGTCACGAAGTTTCGCCTTGGATTCAGCATTTTCCTTGGCAAGGAGAGCACGGTTGTGGCTATTGGTGTCGCGAATGATATTATTGAGAAATCTGGTATTGGGTTTAGGTTGATTTGCGGGACGCCTGGTAGGTAATAGTTGTTAGCGACTTGATATTGCGAACGTAAAGACGAAGACGTAGAGACCGGTGGCATGACAGCAAGCTCATGCATAGGTACCTAGAGGCAAGGTGCTTACTTATTCGTCTTGAATGCGTCTAGTCCCATGGCTGAGTATCTTAAAGAACAGTCTTGAGCTTCCTTAACCAGAAGCTCGGCGACTTGGTCGTCCGTTAGTAGGTCGTCGGGAGGCATTTTCAGTTAGCTTGGGAGAACACAAGAGGGAAGCGGCAAGAAGGACAAGTAGAATTAAATCTTAGAAGGGTTCATAGGATCGTTAAATCAATGCAAGCCGGCGCTAGTCGGCGGGGTGAATGGTTCGAAGTTTAATGGGCAGAGGTATGTTGGACAAGTGGAACCATGTCCCGTCATTAAGGATTAAGGAACTTGCCAGATGGAAGTTCTTACCCATGTTTTGCCCGTCCGCCTACCTCAATTCTTTGTCCCTTATCGATTGCAGGGTCTTAGAGCTACACCAACTAGTTCGCAACCCACTTTTCCTTTCTTGGACAAAAGTAAATAGACAAGCCGACAACAAAGACGACAACAAGACGTTGAAAGATACACTAAAGTCAGGTACCATTCAAGTCTATAACTACCTAATTAGGTAGGTACCTGTTATTTTGGTAAATAACAAAGACTGTGAAACAAACCGAGAGAGTGGACATACGGCACATCCTTCTAGCACAATCAATCAGGTACGGTGTTTACCTAGGTACTGCCAAACAAGAGCACGCGACAGATTCATTCATTCACAATAATGGCATCTCCTTCAGCCGAGGATGTCTTGGTACAGTTACGGGCGCTTGATGCCAAACAAGACATCACCATCTTAAAACTCAGCGAGCCTATATCGGCTGCAGTAACACAGCTGCAAGATGCGCATCAAAGGACATCCGATATCTCTAACTCATCCCTTGATGCAACCACGCCATCTTCTCTTGAAGCGGACTTAACGCACTACAGAGAATTATTCTCCAAGCTGCGCTTTAGTTACGTAGAGCAAGTCAGCAAGGAAAAGTTCATCAGGGCTATCGTGGGCGATCCGCCTCTCATAGTCACTCCTCAGGAGAATCTAGATCTGGAGAAGGAGAACCTAGAGGCGAAGGCCACGCTGAAAGCCCTAAAAACGGAGGTCGCAGCGATGGTCACTGAACTAGAAGAGAAAGCAAGAGATCTAAGCCGCAAGTATGAGAAAATCAAAGTTGAAACGGTCAAATTAGAAGAACTCCCGCGCAAGATCGAGGACCTCGAGAATGCCGTCGAGGAGTTGAGGAAAACACAGAAATCAGGGTCCAATCCCAACCCCGAGCTAAACTTGCCTTTAGCCAGGACGTTAGATCTAGTCGAGGCGAAGAAAAGGCGAAAAGCAGAATTAGACAGGCAATTGGAACAACTACAGAGTCAAGTACCGAGGAAAAAGAAGGAATTGGATCGGCTGCAGGCTGAGCTACAGCCCCTGGAGACGAGGAGGCAGAATAGCAGGACTGCGGCGAAGGAGGCGAGGAGAAGGAAAGAGGCTGCGCTTGGTGGTATCCAGGACGATCTCGAGGAACGAGGGCGCTGGTTCACGTCTATTGAAACGGGCCTGAAACAGGCGCTGGAATTGGAGAGCTGAAGTGTCGTCGTGGCTCTGCCGTTTAACGGGCGCAGGGGTTGGTTTGGCGTGTACGGGATGTTCTTTTTCGGGGTCATTATTCGGACGGTTAAACCACGTCGTACTACGGCCCTGCTACAATAGGATCGTTCGTATGGTATGAACGTAGGAAACTGGACCTGGGATACGGAGTTTTTATTCAGGTGTGCTGTTTGATTAACTCGTATTCCAAATTGAGCTTGGCATTGCTTCAAACTTGAAATGATGTGTTGAAATACACAATGTCAAAATGCGAACTAAGTCGTCTACGTCTACTATCGAGTCTTCCAGTCTCGACAACGTATCTACACGAATGCCAATAAGTCTTTATGTCGCCTTTCAACTAGCACCCATCCTTCATCTTGAGCGCTCGTCTGGCTATTCTCAGTCCCTATATCTACATCTCCCCCCTTTTCTCCAACTCCATCTCCATCCCCATCCTTACCCATCCCCGGCTCCGGATACTTCCTCAGATGCTCAATCGCCCAAACAATATCCTTTGTCAGCGCCGGCGGTATCCTCCCCTCACCCTTCAGCGTCCCCAGCCCCGCTATCCGAAATAATCCCTCCAGCCAGTCCGCCGTCTCTCCCTCTTCCCAATCGATATCGTGAAATCTCCTACCTTCTCTCCTTGTGACTTCCAATCTTTCCCGCTCCCAGCGCTCCTGCTCTTCAGCAGGCGGTAGCGGCACGGCGTTCCGTCCTGCGAATAGCCGTGCTAGGGCTATAGCTTGGTACTCGAAGCTCCGAAACGTTAGGACCCGCGGCACGCCGACGATCCCGAGGGTAGGATGTGCGCGGGAAAACGTGTGCCAGTAATTTCCAGTAAGCTTACCAGCGCTGTAATCCCATAGCGGGGATCCACCGTTCGCAGCGGTGTTCCAGAACGGGAACGACGCTTTATACCCAGTGGCGTAGAACACGGCATCGACATCCGTGAGCCGAGTCCCGTCGGCGAATAATATGCTGCCGTCCTCGGCGTCGTACTCTTTGATCACGGGTTTCCAGGCTATGCCGGGAGGCGGCTCGGGTCCATCCCAACGGGACTTCGAGCGCCGCGACTGGAAGACGGGTTTTCGTGCTGTTGAGACGAGCTCACTGGTTAGATCGTGCCCGGACGCCGAGTTTCCGATAACGAGGACGCGTTTCCCCGTATATGGTAGGGGTGAGCGGTAGTATTTGGAATGGGAAACTCGACCGGGGAATTTCTTGGCATATTCTTCTAAGCCCTTGACGTATGGGATCTGATGGTGTTAGAGTGGTGTTAAGGATTAGCCGGCAAGCAAGCTTAGAACATACATAAGGGACTGAGTAATGCCCATTCGCCAAAATTACAGCGTCAAACGTTTCTTCCCACCAGACGTCAACGTGACGATCTGCGTCGTATTTCCGGAGGGTTAGTTTCCACCTCTCTATGGGGTCTTTTGAATCGGGCTTCAGCTTGGAGATGTCCTCGACAGTAGTATTCAAGCTCAGAAACGAGTCTGTCTTGTGGATTGAGAAATAGTTCTCAATATACTGTTTGGGAACGTGGTGCGGTGGGAAGGGCCCGTATGCGAACCTCCTATCGGAGAAGCACATTGCAATATCGGGCACATTGGTTCTGGTCCGGCGTTAACATTTTGACCTTTGATAATTTTATACTTAAACTTGAGTCGAATCGCACGTTAAAGAGTTGTAGACAGGCGTCTTGGAGAACCTTTCTTGCTGGTTTGGTGGTGTGATCCGCGGGAGCTCCTTCGGGATCTCCAGCGGCGGATCGACATCGGGAGGTAGCATCCCCGGGTACACTTCCAGTGCAGGCTTCGGATCCGAGTCATAGATCCTGCAGGCTGTAAGTGGATGTGACTACTTTGGCGGCTGGCATAAGGAGGGGGATGTAAGCACCATGTTCCACCAGGCGTTTCTCGCCTCTCGAAGACCCGAATCCGTTCAAAATAGTTCTCAGCTTTCAATGCTGCCGCCGCAATAGCCCCTATTACACATGATTTCAGATTAGATATCAATGGATACCATGTGGATTTGTCTTAGGTTTCGCAATCTTACGCACCTCCTGCGCCAGCACCTACGACGGCAACGGACTTGATTCTATTCTCCTCACACATATCTTCTATAATAAATATTGTAACAATTGAACTCCGTCTTCATTTCAGCCGGATACGCAATCCACCTTTAGGAGGGGCACAGGAACCCGCTTAGACCGATTGCGAACGCCTATGATATTCGCAATCTTCAGCCAATATGTCGCCATTGTCACGACTGTCACGTGAGCACTTATAAGATCACCACCTATCCGATCATTTACATAGTACGCAACTTGAGCTTGTCTACTCAAAAATTACTCCCTAATCCCTTCAGACCTGCAATCCCGCTAGGTATCTCTTATTATTAGTCTTGACCACATGGTATAGAATTTCATCTTATCCTTCCTTACCATGGCGCAAACGGTATTGAGGCTACGGCGAGAATAAGGGTCGATTTTTCTTATTCAGCTAAGCATAAAAGTTTATTCTGTATGTCGTATGGACACGGATTTTATTTACGTAGCCTATAACGATGCGTGCGTGCGTGTACTATACACGGACGCGTGAAGTACATACGTCTGTGCTTGTTGGGGAGAAGAGATTTGATCCTTACGGTTAGCCATTAGAGGCGCGTATATTACGCCACCTACGCAATTAGACTAAGATATTGGGGATATTTGGAAATTTAATCACTTGGTCAGAACTATGTTCAATTGCTTTTAGTTACTAAATTTCGCGAGATTCCGATAGCGTTTTGCAATAGTTCGGCGTTAATCATGCTACTGAGATCCAGGGGTAACGAGGTATTATAGTCTATAGATGAGTACTTGATAGACATCATCCTGCTGACGTAGGATTGGAAGAGTTACATTAGCTTAATTCGAGTCGGTAACTACCTAAATAAGCCAACTTATAATGCATATGCTCATCAAGTTCATGATATTCTTGCCGACTTATTATCAACCATATACGCGACCTTGTCAGCTCCAAGCATAGCCAAATGGGTGACAACATTGACCTATCAATGATTATTAAAACTTCGCTTATTTAACGAATCTGATCTTCAATAACTTGGCTCGTTCTATTTCGGAATTAGAATACCTGATAAACCTGTTTTTTGCTGACATGCGAGTTACGTATATCCCATCTTATGATGGATGCGGGAGATGCGGCCACTCAAAATTGGGGTTATTATTCGATTCGATCCCAAAGATCGTGGAGGACTAAAGAGTATTAGTTCGTAGTAAGGCACGCCTCGATTAACTAATCGAAATTGTCAATAAGATATTCCTGTGCCCTAAACAGAGGTTTTACAATCCTGTTCAACTCTGCAATACCCCTAAAATGAAAAAATCCCATTGTGTAAACGGGGGCTAGGAGAGCCAGGTATCGCCAGTCCGGACCGTCCCCAGATCCAGGCACTTACGTGAGGAGAAGAGAAAAGTAAACATCGCGGTTAGAATTATCATTGATAGAGTGAGTACGGCTTGCATATTCCTCTTCTCGCATCGACAAGGATCCCCGATTGGGGGTTGCGGGCGCGAAAGAGACTATAGGTCGCCACCTGCGATGGAAGTACCTAACCCGGGCAAGTAGCTTGGTGATGTTGTTACTTCGATATGACAAGACATATACACTACATATTAATCGCATGATCGTGGCTTGCAGCTTCACACCGTATACCTGATATGATTCTGTACAAGTGGCTTAAGTACTTATGGAAATCCCTCATATCGGGCAATGGTAAGTTTGTAATTTGAAATCCTTAGCTATATCATAGAGGTTTTGGTGCGGATCCAAGTATATGTAGATATAAATTCGGTCCCGATCGTATCATCCTCTGATCTATTCCGTTGAATCCAATAGATAGTGCAATGGAAAATATAGCAAATGAATTACGTGGTCGGCTCAATTTACCAGTTCGGCGAAGGTATCTCAAAAAAAATTGTCCATTAAGAGGCCGGAGTTATTTCATTTGCGTTGGCAACACCAGAAGTTATGTGCTCAGTCGGATTTATGGCTCTCTTATACCATAAGTACCTAGTCGTAACGTACCACCAGCCTTAGGTATTCACTCCTTTAATTATATCTACCTAGGTAGCTAATAGATACCTGCTATATTGTGCCCGGCTTGTATGGTTCCTATGCCCTTGCGATACTTTCATTAGGTACTAGATGCATCTACCCGTCCATGTACAATGGTAACTGTCAGCCTTCCACATGACGACGCCTACACCTCAAAATGAAGACTTCAAATCATATGTTTGTCGGTAAGAGCTCGAAGGATGGAGCTGAATCGATCGAGAAATATGCCTCCCCAACAGGGACCGCGTAGGTTCTCTCTGTATAAGTGGACGAAGGGGCTCATATCCCCCTCCGTGATACCTGCAACCCCCAACGTAGTTTCCACCGACACCGTAACCATGTCCTCCCCATTTACTCAAGCTATTCAAGTCATCGCCAGAGCTCTTGGCCCTCTACCCAAGTATCAGTTCACTCCGGGGAATGACGATACATCCAAGGGGACGGGCCTTCTCCAGGACCTTCTGCACTTGGGTATTGAAGACTACGCGACTTTGAAAGACGTCTTGGAGGCTACGGTTTCTGGCGAGGAGGACGACAACAAGCTTATGCAGGAACGTCTCGTCACCCTGCTAGCTAAATTACCCCCAAATTCCCGGGAAGGTAGAGAAGCTACTGATGCTTTCGTTAACACACTTTGGAATGCACTCGACCACCCTCCTGCCAAGATCACGATCGGTGGTGCTTGCTACCGTGAAGCAAACGGCGCTTATAATAATCTCGAGATTCCTTCCATGGGAGCAGCCAATACACGCTACTCGCGAACGACTCCTGCCAAGGTTTTTCAGGGGCCTAACTTGCCGGACCCGGGTCTTATATACGATAGTATCATGGCCAGAGATAGAGCGTCATTCCGCGAGCACCCGAACAAGATATCTAGTATGCTTTTCTACCTCGCGACTATTATCACTCACGATATCTTCCAGACGGTAAGTTAGCGAGATATGTACATGAGAGCTCCTAGTCTTCCCTGATATATGACTAATAATAAAAGGATTCGCGAGACGCAAACGTCAACTTGACTTCGTCATACCTTGACCTTTCGCCTCTATATGGTCGTAACGCCGAAGAGCAAAAAGCTATGCGGACTTTCAAAGATGGGCTACTTAAGGCGGACTGCTTTTCATCAGGGAATCTTCTTAGTTTTCCTCCTGGAGTAGGAGTGTTTTTGATTGTCAGTGCCCCTTATTTTCTCGCCACATACCTAGTCGTCTGCTCGTTTTGAGAATATGCCTTGGAATATATTCTCGTAATCCCTATTGTCACAATGACTGGTCCGTGCTGACCCCTATTATCAGATGTTCAACCGATTTCATAATTATGTCGTGACTCAACTAGCAGGGTAAGATGTCCCTCCCCTATGCATCATGCTTGATATTAACACACTTCAGGATCAATGAAAACGGCCGGTATACCAAGCCGGTTGCTACTGCCGAGAGTGGTAATTTAGAAGCCTGGGAGAAATACGACAACGATCTATTCCAGACAGGACGACTCATCACTTGCGGGCTCTACATCAACATTGTTCTCAAGGATTACGTCCGAACGATACTCAACCTGAACCGGTCTACTTCCACGTGGGATCTTGACCCACGAACCCAGGAGAAAAAGAACATATTCAACAGTTCACCAGCCCCAGAAGCTACGGGCAACCAGGTATCCGTCGAATTCAATCTTATATATCGATGGCACAGCGCCCTGTCAATTCGCGACGAGAAATGGATAGACGATGATTTCCGTAAAATACTCGACGGCGCCGATCCCGCAAAGGCGAGTGCAGACGAAGTAACACGAGCATTGGCGAGATCCCGGCGTGGAATCCCTAATAACCCTAATGAGCGTGACTTCGCCGAACTGCATCGAGGTGACGACGGGACCTACTCGGATGATGACCTTGTTGAGATCCTAACCACTTCTATCGAGGACGTTGCTGGCGCTTTTGGCGCAAACCAAGTCCCTAGCGCGCTGCGAGCGATTGAGATCCTCGGGATCAACCAAGCACGAGACTGGCATATTGCCACGTTAAATGAATTCCGGCAGCATTTTGGTCTGAAGAAGCACGATACATTCGAGGACATCAACCCAGACCCGGTAGTCGCTGGGAGGTTAATGTCGCTTTATGATTCGCCTGATGCGGTCGAGCTATATCCAGGGCGTACGTATAATGAGAATGATCCCTTTCCTTGGCTCTTATGTTCTCGCTTGAATGGGCGGCTACTAACATATCGTAGTGGTAGCCGAGAAGCCTAAGCCGCCTATGTCCGGCAGCGGACTCTGCGTCAACGTCACGACGAGTCGTGCTATCCTCTCTGACGCCGTGGCACTCGTTCGTGGAGATCGCTTTTACACTACTGACTACACTCCCGCAAACTTGACGAATTGGGGGTACGTACGACGCTATCCCCACGCTCACTTTCTTCCCCATATCAAGAAGCAAAGCTGAGAGACTTTAGTTACAACGAAGCCAACTTCGACCTGAAAGTAGACCAAGGACAAGTAATGCATAAGTTGATATTCCGTGCGTTCCCATTCCATTTCGCGGGGAACAGCATCTATGCGCATTTCCCGTTTGTCGTGCCCCAAGAGAACAAGGTCATACATGACTCTCTCGGTACCTCTGAATTATATTCGGTAAGAAATTCCCATTTAGCCCACCATAGCGATCCTCCAACATCGCTCCTTTTCTGGAATAGCTAATACCAACTCCATTCCTACAGTGGGAGAAACCTACAAGACAACTCGACCCGGTGGTAATCAAATCCCACAAAGCCGTCTCCCAAGTCCTAAGCAACAACAAAGACTTCCACGTCCCCTGGGGCCCGGGAATATCCTACCTCGTCAGCCCTCCGGGGAAGACCTTCGCCAAGGACTTCTGCCTAGCCGGCGACGGGCCCGCCAACCGGCAAAACCGGGAGCACGTCGCGCGATGTCTGTACCAGCCTAGAGACTGGGAGGCCGAGATCAAGGATTTCTTCCACCACACCACAAAGAACCTGCTCAAGAAGGCAGGGAGGGCACTACCCCCTCCTCCAACCACGGCACCGGGAGCACCCAAGGAATTCGAAGTCGATATTGTTAGGGACGTGGCTATCCCGCTGAACACGCGCTTCGTGGCGGAGTTCTTCGGGCTACCGATTAAGACGGGGGAAACATCGCCGCACGGAGTGTACACGGAGCACGAGCTATACGGGCTATTGTCGGCTATGTTTGCCGCTGTGTTCTTCGACAGTGATCCTGCTAATTCGTTTAAGCTGCGGACTCTGTCGCGCGAACTTGCTTTAGGGTTGGAGGAGCTGGTGAAGCTGGAGGTGGAGGCAGAAGCGAAGGCTGGTTGGGTCGCTGGGATGGCGGCGCGATTGGGGATTATATCGTCTGGGAAGGATAAGGGGAAGGAGGGGGGTAAGGAGGAGTGGCCTAGACTTCCGCATTATGGACGGGAATTGCTTTCTCGGATGATGGAGAAGGGGAAAACGGTGGAGGAGTGTGTTGCGGGGACTGTTATGCCTATTAGGTGAGTTGTCCTTGACTGAGAACCACTTTGAACGGATAATTAGCAGACGGTATACGATACTAACTATATATAGTGCTGCTGGAGCTACGATTATGACAGGCCTGCTCTCGCAGTGTCTAGATTACTTCTTAGGAACAGGAAGCGAGCATCTCCCTGAGCTCTACCGCCTAGCCCACCAGGACACGGCTGAAGCTGATGATAAATTGATGCATTAGTAAGTCCTACCCCTTTAATTACCACCCTAACGCAGACAAATCTCTCAATACTAACCATCGACTCAGCCTCCTAGAAGGCATCCGCCTCCGCGGCACCGTCGTCGTAGCCCGCTACGTGCCACCCACCAGTCCCCCTCAACATATCAGCGACGACGTCCCCTGCCTCGCCAACCCCTCCTCACCCACCTCTCCATCCCCCATCCCCAATCCCCCTTCCTCCCGCCCCTCCTCGGCCCGCACCTACACCCTCGCCCCAACCCAGCGCGCCATAATCGACCTCGTAACCGCCTCCCACGACAGCGCCGCCTTCCCGGACCCCGAGACCCTGCGTCTCGACCGACCGCTATCCTCGTACCTCCCCTGGGGCAGCGGTCCGCATAAATGTCTAGGCGAGGGTCTAACGCGCGTCGCTCTCGCCGCTGCGTTTAAAGTCCTGCTCCAGCTCCCGGGGTTACGGCGCGCTTCTGGTCCGAGGGGGGAGTGCAAGAGCCTCGAGTTTAAAGAGTGGCGGGGACAAGTTGGGAGGAAGGCTGTGGAGGGAGGAGGGGACGAGTGGACTGGTCTGAGGGTATACATGACGCCTGATCAGAGCGCGTATTCCCCTGTACCAACGACGATGAGGGTCAGGTGGGATGGTAAAGTTACTACTGCCGAGGGAGGATGGGTTGATGTTGGAGGTAAGTAAGCTGCTAGCTATGGGGGAAGGAAAGTGATTGTTTAACTATCTAGGCTATATGAAACATGTATTTCGATCATTATGTTCACTCTTTTAAAATCTTATTTACTGGAGGGGGTCGGGGTAAGGGGCAGCAAGAATAGATACGGGGGTAACCCCTTAATTATCATTCATTGAATATTCCAATTTAATCATAACCAGCCCCCTGTACAATTCTTTGCATATCGTGGACTATTCATTGTATTCTTAGGTAAGATGACAATACTGCTAAGAATGTATAGTTAAATAAAGCTATATAGTAGGTAGGTATGTTATCCATAGCTATACACAATCCTTCTAACCCTTTCAAGGTTGTCATGCAAGTCCCCCTCCCCCAATAGAGGCTATAACCAAAACTTAAGTAAAGTAAAATATGCCGAAATAGGCGCCTATTCCCTTTTTTAGTAATGCTGATCTATCCGTGTGCCTAATTCATGTACATCCAAGTCTAGCCGCCTATATAGAGGCTATCGGCTGTCGAGACGAGAAACCCTTCGGCCCTCATCGCTGCTGCTACTCGTGGTAGCTTTTGCGGCGCCGATCCTGATGCCGCGCCCACCCTTCATTGAGTCTAAGCTAAGATTGCTCGCAGCACTGTTACGCCGACGATCCTTCTTACTGTTCTGAGTTGAGGGGCTAGGCGTTGCAGGGGTGGGTAGGTCTCCTATGCCGTAGCCGCTGGCCGAGAAAGGTCTATCAGGTGAGGTCAAAACTGGCAAATTCTCGTCAATCGTGGTGATGGGGTTAGCATTAGGATGAATCCGAAGATCAGCGGTTGCGGCGCCCATGGGTGTTGTCACCTCTGGAGCAAAGTCGGAATAATTCACGGGATCTTCACGGGCTTCATGTTGTACGCTCGATTTAGGTTCTCCATTAGCTTGTCCGTTGGACGCGGAAGTCGTGTCGGACTCGAGCACGTCACTATTACGATGCATGCTAATACGACTTTAGTTCTCCATCTCTACTAGTGGAAAGAACAAAAATATAAACATTGCTACTATGGGAAACTCACTGCTTGAAAGAGTGGGAGGCTGACAGACTGACGCTGCGCGCTCGTTGGTAGCTTTCAAACTCTTCCAGGGAGTGCTCAGCACCCTTGAAATTCTCCAAGGCGTCAAACACGTGCTGGAAGACTTGGACGTCGACGTCACGAGCCCAGAGGAAGTCCAGATGTTCGTAATGGGGGATTTCTGTTGCGACAGTCCTATTAGGTAACTCTCGCATCATTACCTCAATATCGACCAGGGAGTCGCTTCCACCATAAACCAAGACAATAGGGGTTTTAATATTACGAGTTGGGTACTTGGCGACTTTTGTGTACTTGCTCGACGTGTTGATAGACAGGGGCGTCTGCACATCGTCATCGTACATTTGGAATGACTGGTTGCGAATGATTTGGAACCAATGGACAACCGACTTCGTGCTAGTAAACGAATACAAGTGTGGATAAGCCGCAAGTTTCTGGCTAACCGAGATGTTTTTGGTCTGCCAGCCAAAGAGAAAAGACAAGCCCATATCGATGAGTTTCATAAACAGAGGCGGATATAGTATAGACTGCCACATCGTAGCGGACGAAAGAATCGAACGCCTGCCAAACAGAAGGAAGAGGACCTGGGGAGATGCTTTGATGAGAGCGTCGACGATGCCGTTATTGAGACCAGCAGGTGACATGGCCGGGGCCAATGCTATAAAGACATTAACCTGCTCGTTCAATTTAGGATGCACCGCCAAGCTAGCGAAAGCTTGCGCGGTACCCTGGGAGAACCCGATATAGGAGAGGGACTCTTGCTTTGTGGTCTCTAGAATGTAGTTGATTGAGTCTGGGATATCGTGGAAAGCAAACTCGTCGATGGAAAAGTTCCAAAATTCAGTCGTAGTAGGGGGGTAGTTGATTGATTTCTTGGAGTACTTGTTCCCACGGTTATTACCCAGCTAATATCCCAATATTAGTATACGCGATTCCGTTACTACGCGGAGATAAGTTATTAAACGTACCCAAACATCAAAACCTCTTTCCACCAAAACAAAAGGTAGGGACCTTTGAGCATCTGTGAGGCAAACCCAAACTTCGCTATTCATTAAAAGACCATGATGTAGGTAAACGACGCGCTTCTTCACACTAGCGGGTCCGTCATTGACCTTCATATCTTCCTCGCCTTTCCTCCAAGCCAGGCGGTGTATTCCAAGTAGGTACCCGTCTTTTGTTTGTAGTACATGTTCCTCTGCCGTGTAGCCATACATGGCACAGAGGTCGACGAAATCGGAAGCATTTCGAATCGATGTGGAGATGGCTAGATACAGCGTGTTAGTGTAACGAAGCATTAAAAGGGTATAAGTCGTACATTTTCTTCTCTGTTCGGCCCTTTTCTGCGCTGGCGTGGTTAACCTGTTAAACAGCCGTCGCGAAGCTCGGTAGAAAAGATTTAACAGCGAGGATGCTGGATGTAAAACGTTAGTATAAGAAAATCAATAAGTAAGACAGTCTTTTCGTACGTAAAGCTAGCGTTAGTACTCGAATGAGGGCCTCGAGCCCGACAAGAAGGAAAGAGCCCACGAGGGCAAAGTATTCGGCACTGTATCATATATGTATTAGTATTAATGGAAATTTGTTTTTAAATATCTTATTCGTATAGTTATACTACTAACATGTCCAATCGACCAAGAAACGGTAAGGGCATTTTGATTTCGATAATTTTTTTTTCGTCTAATAGCACTTGACTCGAGCAGCTAAGATAGGGATATAAGACGTTCGATATTAGGGATTAGCGCTGCGCTATCGCAACGAGTTGCTCATCTTCCTTCCGTATAGTATTCGTATGGTGTTCGTATAGTATAGTTCTTTGACCAAAAAAAAGGTAACCTCAAAGGGCGAAGAATTACGATTCCGAAGGAAGATTGGGCGATGCTATGGAGGAAAATCAATTGGTCGCGGTGTAGGTCTTTTGGTGATGTCACATGCGAATTAGGATTGCGGTAAGCTAAGCTCAAGAAAGACAGACAATCGGCGTTTTAAGACCTATAATAGAAGAGTAATCTATAAAGAGGAGATGAATGATAAATCAAAGTCAAGATGGTGATTGTAAATAAATTATGGGATTTCTTTTTAAACGTTAACAAGGCATAATATTGAAATCATATTTAAGGTTCTTCATTTCATTCCAGGCCGTGGCGATGGAGCTCCTTTCCCCTACTGGTGTGTTACTAGGTACACCTGGTAACGCCGCCTAGTCTGCTGTCCATACACCTGGTACATTGGGAAATTTCCCTGGGTGGTCCCCACTAATGATAACCTAGATTGGTTGATACGTGACATGTCAGCGAAGCTACCCCTGCATTAAAACAAAACTGCACGTTAAAAGTGCATGTGCTAAACTTCCAGACTTCCGAACTGTCCGCCCTATTGGCCTTATTGGTCTTATTTGCCCAATCGGCGTTATTACATTTCTCTAAAGCTCGGACCATTTACACCTATTCTTAATTTACCAAACTTTCGCGATAGAAATCCCGTCTGATCTAATCTGGTGCGACCTGGTGGAATCGATTTTTTTTCCTACGACTTCGTTTCGTAGATCCCCCCGCGTCCGATCAATATGCCGAGCTCATGTAAAGAAATAAGTATGCGTGGACCTCACCCATGGCGCTAATGTGCATTTTTGACATGTGTGGACTTGACTGACGGGGCGTTGACTTACAGGAGCTGCACTGGCACAATGCCTGCAAGAGTCTGATTGCGTGATGGTGCAACGACATAC
Organism: Daldinia sp. FL1419; assembly: GCA_025201765.1. Taxonomy (NCBI): domain Eukaryota; kingdom Fungi; phylum Ascomycota; class Sordariomycetes; order Xylariales; family Hypoxylaceae; genus Daldinia; species Daldinia sp. FL1419. The sequence continues at coordinate 114,603 of MU623342.1, forward strand.
CGCCGCTGAATGCTTGCGTTCACCGCTGTCTGAGGAACTCCCGATGAAGTGTCAACAGCTGAAGAAGGGTTTCGGCGAGTGTAGGAGGGGCATGATCGACATGCGCAAGCGGTTTCGAGGGAACCAACCTATCACCTTCAAGAGCCTCGAAACCACCGAGCAATCGGGAGAAGGATACCAACTTTACGCCGGAAGATCCGCTTTCGCCGGTACCGTACGCAAGACCGACGGAAACGAGCCGGAACCTAAGGACTGGCGAGAAATAGAGAATGAGAAATACCGGAAAGAACAAGAATCCCAAAAGAAATAAAGAGAAAGAATAGTTATATACTTGAAATGTTGGGCGAAGATATCACAACAAGCATTGAACGGCGTCGAGGTTGGATTGTTATATCTGAGCGCATCAAAAGCCGATTACTTATTATCTTTAAGCATGGCTTTCATCGGGTCAACTCTTACTCGCTGGGTATAAACTTATACGTACGGCATGATACCGTCTCGATGCCGTCTCGATGGCTTATTTTTTACGATCTGAATCATACCCCGGGGCTTACGTTTTAGCCTCCAGGATATCCTGGTTTCACTAACATGGACGAACACTTTGTTACTGGTTTACAGAACTCGACTTATGCACTCGACAAGTATTTACACAGTGCCCTACAGTCTATTTTGTGTTGTAGGACAAATGTGTCTGAGGGGCTTTAAGATACTATGTACAGGTCATAAACCAGATACGGCTTATTCCGCTGTACACCTCTAATCGTATCAAGCCTCATGGAAATGCGGACTTCGAATTCGCTCGAAACCATCACATATATGTCGCATATATGCAATTACCTAAGCACCTGGACAGACGACTTATTAGATTGGTAGACCCCTTATTACCGGACAAGGGTCTACGTCTATCTACTCTAGATCGGCCTTGGCAAAAATTCAAAGACTCCATAATGGATTTCCATCTCAATATTCATTTTCGCCCCCTTCACGTCGCGTAACGTCGTACGTTGTCTGATAGATTTCGTGCAATATCCGTAGTTCTATAACTACGGCTATGCCCCCGTCTATTTGTAAACTGATTCTAAAGCATCTATGTAGAATTGAATGTCTAACAGGTTATCTTACTACGTAGCCCATATTAAGGCTTCTTATTCGGATGGATGTGAACCATACATTCGTGAACCTTTTTCCTAGGCCGCTATTCGACGACGTCATACGCGTCCCGACCTACTTAGTACTAAAATCCCAATGGGCCGTCCAGAACCGCCGCCGTCCCGGTCGTCGCGTCGACGTATAACTACTGCGGGGGCCATCTTCACGATATTTCTCATAGCAATACTATGTTACACACGTTATAGCGAACAACTACCGCCAATGTCCATGGTGTCAACAGCAACAATAATGACGCAAGACGCCCAATCCCAGTCTCATACCTCCCTTACGAAACCAACTCTCATCGCTTCCTTACCTTCCTCCGCGCTACCCAAACCCCACGGCGGTCCTGACTCGCCGCGCCTCATCATGATTGGCGACGTGCACGGGCAGCTCAAAGCGCTAGACAAGCTCCTCACGAAAGTCGGGTACTCGCGCAAGCGAGGCGATATAGTTATTTTCACGGGTGACATGGTAAATAAAGGCCCAAATAGTGGGGGTGTAGTCGACCGTGCCGTGGAGATAGGCGCGTACAGCGTGCGCGGCAACCACGAGGATCGCGTACTGCGGGCCTGGGACAAGATGCAAGCCGAAGCGAGCACAGATACGGACACGGACACGGACACGGATATAGATGAAGAGCCGGAAGGAGACGTAGGGGCGGAGAAAAAGAAGAAGCATAAGCACAAGGGTAAGAAGGAAGACCGTAGGACTGCAAAGAGCCTCACGTCCGCCCAGCGTGCTTGGCTCGCAGCGCGGCCCGTCATCCTACGAATCGGCGAAATATCCCCATATTACGGGGACGTGGTAGTAGTTCACGGGGGCCTGGTTCCCGGTATACCACTTGAGAAGCAAGACCCGCAAGTCGTCATGAGCATACGAACGCTCATTACACCATCCTCTTTCTCCCCCGAGTCCTTCCTCGATTCGCCGGTCGATTCCTCCGGACACCCACATCTCAAGCCTAGCGAAGGCCGTGAAGGACACCCCTGGTCCAAGATCTGGAACGCTCTGGAGAAAGAGAAGCGGAAAAAGGGGCGGCATGGGATGACTACTACAACAGTAGTCTACGGCCACGACGCCAAGACGGGTCTTAGTGTTCGACGGTACGCCTTTGGGATTGATAGCAATTGTGCTCGCGGCGGAGAGTTGACGGCGCTGGTGTTTGAACCTACTTCCGCCTCCGGCACGGTCTCTTCCGTACACGATCCTAATATCCCCAAAAGCACCAACGACGACGAAGACGAGAATCCAGAAGTAATAGCAGAGAAGCACAAGCAGGCTAAACACGGCATAACGCACCGCCTCGTTAGTGTCTCCTGTTAGTCTCCCTAAATTCCACAACAAGCTTAACAATAATAGCCCATATTGGTATAAGTACAGGCAAGAGAAGGAAACCTAGTGCGAGCAGTATGAAGAGTAGAAGGAGTAGAAGGGCAATCAGACAGGTCGAAAAAAGTATGGATAGAAAGCCCATCGTGGCCACGCTAGAACAAATAGGATCGGATATCCAGACCAAGATCAAGATCAAGACTAGGTTCCGTTTGCTTTTATGGGTTTTTGTCCGATCAATTTAGAGGGATCGAGGGATGGGACTTCTGATGGTGATAGGTGATGGGTGGTAAGTGGAACGATTCCTGCAGGCGGGAATTCGTACGTACCTAGGTACCCAAAGTTACACGATCGCAATGCATGGCGATGGCGTTTTTGTTGTTCCTACATATTTAATTTGAGTGCCCTACCCGGCCTATCTGCTTTCATGCACCATATGTCGGTATCCAATGTCTGTAACGTAGCTAGTAAACAAATATTACAACTGGTCACATTTTCTTCCGCGCGGTACCTAATATGCTATGCATGATAGGACATAGGTCATGTCAATAACACGGCATGGGATCGAGAAACATTGGTTAACCCCTCTAAATTTTGTTTAATTTTGGTTTTAGCTTTCAACTATGGACTCTCATAGTAAATAGGCAAGATATCCGCGGGTCTATATTTCCACCGCGCAGATATATCTCCCTAACTAGAACATGAACTGATTTAACTTGATCTGAGAATTAACCCCGGAAAGCGAAAGAGGCCAGGCCCAAATGTCATTATGCATTCTAGAAACTCCTAGGTAGTACGTAAACAGCCGACGTCTCAAAACATGCACAATTACCGCGCGTGCTTCCTTTTTGTATCCTTCCTTACGGCGTCTTGGTGTTCATGGTGGCGATTTACGCATTAATCTTCTGCTTGATGATGTCCTTGAGGGTCTCGGCGTCGGCGGCGAACTTGCTAATACCCTCGCGCAGCTTCTCGACGGCCATTTGCTCCTCGTTGAAGTCGAAGCGGAAGAGGGGCTCGTCGTTGATGTAAGTCTTCTTGGCGATGTCGAGGGTAGCGGCGCTGGAAGCGTCGAGCTTCTTGGGCACGGGAGCGGAGGAGTTGAGGAGTTCCTCAAGTAGGTTAGGCTATATGATATATTAGTCTTACTACATCCTCAAGTACTTCTGATTAAAAATACGGCACGGCCACTTACGGAGATGGTTAGGTAGTCACAGCCAGCGAGCTCGGTGATCTCGCCAGTGTTTCGGAAAGAAGCACCCATGACGATGGTCTTGTAACCGTACTTCTTGTAGTAGTTGAAAATAGCCTGGACGGACTTGACACCAGGGTCGTCCTCCTTGGAGTACTCCTTCTTCGTCGCGGCCTTGTACCAGTCAAGGATACGGCCGACGAAGGGAGAGATGAGGAAAGCGCCGGCCTCGGCGGCAGCGATGGCCTGGACGAGCGAGAACATGAGGGTTAGGTTGCAGTTAACGCCGTGGTCCCGTTGTAGGATCTCGGCGGCCTTGATACCCTCCCATGTCGACGCAATCTTGATTAGAATGCGGTCCTTGGAGATACCTTGCTCCTTGTATAGCTATAGAACACGTATATTAGCATATTATCTATTAGATATTGTTTGATCTAGTAAACAAAGACGTACGTCAATGATGTGTAGAGCCTTCTCAACGGAAGCCTTGGTGTCGAAGGAGAAGCGGGCGTCGACCTCAGTCGATACCTTGCCGGGGATGATCTGAAGGATTTCCTTGCCGAACTCAACTAAGAGTCGGTCAAGAGCAGCATCGACTTGGCTGTCGATGTCACCACCCTTGCCCTTGGCGTATGCTACAGCGGAGTCGATCAATTTAGCGTATTCAGCCTTCTTGGACGCAGCGAGGATGAGAGAGGGGTTGGTGGTGGCATCTTGAGGCTTGTATTTTCCGATGGCTAAACATTCATTGTTAGTATTCGCTGTTCAAAGGATGACGCTATACCGGTTTGACCCGCTTGCGATTGTCGCGAAGTGGGCTGGAGAATGCGGGATATACTAACTTGCAAAGTCACCTAAATACGTAAGTTAGTACCATCAGGTTTCTTTGGCTCATTCAGGGGTTAAATCGATGTAGCTTACCAGAGTCGCAAACGACGACCTAATCGAGAGAGAACAAATGCGAGTCAGTCAATTGCTTCGATATAAGAAAACACGACCCAAGTTTTGTGTTCCGCACCCTCGGGAGCAGTACTGCAAACGAGGTAAAGGAGACCCTCTAATCTCGAGCAATAAAAACTCACGATGGAGGGGTACAAGAGCAAAACGGTAAAAGAGTAAAAGAGTAAAAGAAGCGACTGAGGGGTAACCTGGACTTACCGTGCCGGTGCTCTTCAGCTGGTCGAGTGAGTTAGACATTTTTGGTATTTTTGGTATTAGCGTTACTAGAAACTCGGAATTAAATTATACACTCGACGAGGTTTTATCGTAGGTATAGTATAATAAGCAACTCAAGACAATTTGGCTGCAGACCGAAGTTTGTAGTTGTTGTTTTGGAAGATGAGACAATGCAGGTTCAATAAGTTGTTGGGGCAAGACGGGATGTCCTTAATACTTTATGTGCCTCTTAGCTCTATTACATATTATTATTTGCCCGCGATGGCGATGGCGGGGCATTTATCAATGGGACAAGCGTCATATGTCCACAGTAAACTATGCACTACTTGACAACTACCTGGCACTACTTACAAGGCGAGCTTGATCTATACTAGCTTCAATGTAGCGTTCCGTACTTACCTAGGTATATTAACCTAGCATTGTGTACCCAGAAAATTATATGCAAAGCACCTGATTTTCCCTTGTAGACTTTTCTTTCCTCTTCGACAGATTGGGGACCTTAAAGCTCTTAGGTTGGGTACTTGCTTGAAAAACTCCTCCGACCCCTCCGACCCCTCCGATCGCTCCATTTCGGCCGACTCGTCCAATAGGTTGTTTCTCGCCTTACCGTCAGCCACTTAATCCACCAATCCCACTTACACCTACGTCCCAAGACATCAAGGTGGCGCTATACACGATCTATCCATACTTTTACATGTTATTGATTATAATTATATTTATAATTGCTTCAGGCCAAGTTCACCGCGTAGTAAAGTTTACAATTATTATATTTGGTCGTTGAATACCAACAAAGTAGTAGTACCTCATACCCCCCTATCAGCCGTTGAGTAATCGAAGCCCCTCTGTCGCTTACCGGCTATCCTTGAGTCCTTCGCTTCGCTGGTACCGACTTACGATGAGTCCACCCGCCTACGAAACGTCCAAGTTACGTATGTATTACTGCGAGCCTCAGATGGCTTCCTACCTTAGCGAGGGTCCTTACTCAGCCAACCACACGAGCATATCGACTTCGTCGTCTCCTCCACGTGGGGTCTTCGCCCGCTATTGACCATGTCCCACATTCCTAGCGTTCTACTCCCCTCCGTTTGAATCCCTCCGCCAAGACAAGGTTCACGACGAATAGTGCCTCATATACGTTGGAGGTCTCTCTGATCTTTAACCCACGTATCTTTATTGGCCCCGTAGTAGTTATTTCGCTTCTAGGACTTGTCTATTACATACCAACCACGGTCAAATAAGCATTACACTAGGTTATATATCTTTACTTACTATATCATTATGAAAGCAGCTCCTTTAAGGCTCTTACAATACGGATTAACCTAGCAGACGTACTCTCAGATCCTTGGCAAAGGGACTTATTTTCCCCCGTCGCCTTTATAAGATGACCGATCTTCGGCGCTCGCCGTTTTTTATATGCCTCATGTATTAAGAAAGCAACCAAATTAGAAGCGAAAATTTTTATTTTTTTTTACGCGACAGCAACTAATATCACAAATTATCGCGTAGCATATGTGGTTGCTAATCGCCGAATCTATAAATGACCAAGCAGTCACAGGATCATATTAGACCAAGGCCTAGGACTTTGAAGGAGTACCAGGGCAAGAGAAACAAAATATAGGCATGCGAGACAATTTTAAGTCTATTACTTCTAAGCAAAGGATATAATTATGAAGGACCTAATATCTACACGCTCGTGTGATGCTTTTACTTGACCGTAGGCTATAAATGCTATTTTGATTTGTATTGCACGCCATAGTCTTTTTTTTGTCTTCCCGATGCCATGCAAATATGCTTTAACAGACCCGAGACTGATCCGAAGAAACCAATCCTATCCAAGGCAGAAAAAGAGCAAGGAGATATTATTTAATCCTCGGTGATGTCACCATACTCCCACATACCCAAGCGGTCAGCCTTGGCCTGGGACTCGACTTCGCGTAGTTTTTTAAGCACTTCCTCGGAAGCACGTCCGCGTTCCCACGCCTTGAGCTTTTTGGGTACGAGTGCGTGACCATTAGCCACAATGTCCTTGTTAATCGAGTCCGTGAAAGTGCTGCTCGGCTTCCTCTCGTCGAACAAGGTAACGTAACTCAAACCCTCCTTCTGGTCTACAAAGTCGAAGCTGGCCACTAACTTTCGTCCATCTGTGACCTCGGCAATGTAGTTTAGCGCGTCGTTAAAGTAATCGGGGGCGGTAGGTAGTTGGATGAACGACAGTACGGCGTCGGTAGCTTGCGCCTTGAGTTTCTGTGTTGAGAATTGCGGCTGGTCTAATGCTCGAAGGCTAGACCAGGGGATCTTTTCGCTGTTACCGTAGTCTATGTAGAGGACTTCGGCAACCTTGGCAGTCCTGTCATTCGACCGCACTCGCGCACGGTACCATTGTCCATCAGCTGAGAACTTGGCCGCAACAAGTTCGCCAGTCTTAGGAGGGTTGGCAAGGGGCTTGTTGTTCTTGGAGTCGATATGGAACTTCTTGAACTCGCTCATCAGAAGCTCCAGAGCGGAAGTTCCCTTACCAACCTCCTGAATCTTGATTCTTCCGTTCGCATCGATGTTGGTGACAACTATCTCCCGGTAATCGGAAGCCTGCTTATCTGTTGGCACAGCATCGTTTGAAGCTTCTACGTCGCCGGTTCCTTCCTCGGCTTCTTCGTCTTGTGACGGATCCCAGTCTTGCCAGATGCCTTTACGGCCTTCCTTTGCACGCTTTTCGGCAGCCAGAAGCTCGTTAACGTTACCGGCTTTCTCCGCTGAATACTGATGGACGGAGGCGAGACCTTCCTCTACTAAGACCTTGGCGAAGCTTTCACGGTTGATATATAGGTCGCCAATAAACCCACCAACTTTGTCGATATCGTGGATGTCGATCTCGCAATCGCGCTGGTTACACCGACGGTTCGCAAGATCAAGCGCCTCTTGTCCAAAGGGTTCGCCTTTCTCCTGGGGTGAGCGAGGTGCTCGGGGAGCACGGACACCAGCAAGAACCATTGTGAGCTTAACTCCTTCTCGAGGAATGAGGATGGTGAACCTCGAGCCAGCTTTGCAGAAATCGACTATCGCAGGAACCTTCTTTTGACGAGATAGAGTTGAAAGTTGGATCTTGGCCTTCTGCACGGACTCCGAAACATCAACGTACGTCCTAGCCTTTGTCGCCTTTCCAGACCACATGCCTTTTTTCTCCTCTTTCGCCTTTTCTTGGGCTGCAAGTAACTCGTCGTAGTTTGGGGCCCTGTCGGTGTCGTCCTTGCGGTGTCGGATCACAGAACACCAACCATCTTGAACTAGTAAAAGGTTGATGTTTTTGCCTTTCTCGGTGACTGTGGCCACATCACGTGCTTCAAAGTCATCGCTGGCGGGTCGGTGTCCATCGATGGATACCTTCACGTGTTTACCAATTAGTTTCTTTCGAAGGTATTCCTTTGCTTCCTCTCTGAAAGGAGCTTCAGAAGGCTCGTTGGCTCTGGGACCTCGAACACTGCTAAGATTAATCCGCTTCTCAGCACCGTTCTTGGTACGGACGAAAATCGCGTCAGCTCCTTGGATTTTCGAAACGATCATATCGGATGAGCCACCACCCTCAGCCTTGGCTACGTGGTCTTTGTGGAGGCGTAGTTTGGCCGCCTGGGCCTTCTTCTCGGCCGCTCTCAAAGCTGCCATCTTGGGTCCAAGTAAGGTTGAGTGGAAATCATTGCACCTTGCAAGCCCATCGGCGAGTAAGAATTCCGCAATACTGCCACGAGGATGCAAGATGGAGGCAATGAGTTGTCCTTGAGGGCTAATGCCAACAATTTCAACCTTGACGTCACGTTGAAGGAGTCTTTGCTCGACGTATTGTCGCGCTTCGTTTCCGAACTCTTCTGCCGGTTGAGTTTGACCAGTCGACTGATTAACTCTCTCCGTAGCAGGCGCACGGATGCCAGCAACGAGCGTCATGACCTGAAGGTGCTTCTTGTCAGATAACTTTAGACGTACAAGCAGTCGATCGCCACTTAGAACGCGTTCAACAATTGCGTCAATGCTTTTACCCTTCCATTCGTTAATATCGAGGCCGCTGATATCGTTTTGGACTTCAATAATTCCACCGATGCCTTCCCAAAGCCCCTTTCCTTCGGCTCTGGCTTCAGCTTCTAGGGAACGAAGGGTTTCAAGTCGCTGAAGAATTTCCTCGGACTCTTCTTTACGGCCTGCATCCTCCCTGACCTTGAGCCAACCGGCCTTGACCAATTCATCCGGTATTTTGGTTCCTTCTTTGAGCTGGGCAACACCATACTCTCTTCCAGAGGTAGGAACAGTATACAGGATGGAACATTGGACTACTTTGCCAACGACTAACTTCCTTAGGTAATCCCGGGACTGGAAGGCAAAGGGTTCATCCCCATCTCTCTTAAGATGGGGACCGGTAACGAAAGCCAGGGAGAAGATACGCTCCGCATTCGGGTTATTCTGGCTAGTTAAAACCAGAGTATCGCCGCTTAGGACCGATTTCACATTAGCAAAGAATTGCTTCGCCATTTTGCTAGTGGGGAGACAGTTAAGATGGTGAAGGATAAGGATAGGGAGGAAAGGAACCCAGGGAATTCCTGCAATCTGTCCAAATTATTAGTATATAATCGAGCATTTGTACTAGTAGACCGCTTGGTAGTAAGCATAGTGGGGATTTCGGAAACAAAGCTAGGTTAGTGGTTTAGATATAAGACTGAAGAAAAACAACGGCGTATATGAGCGTATATGAGTGTATATGATATTGCATATCCCGGTCTAGAGTGGCTAAGGAGTTATGAACTTCAAGTTCTAGCCCCCTATGACGCCAAACAGTTGTCTTTCCAACCATCACGTATAGGCTTGGGGATCTATACAGCACTCCGTATGACCTAAAATGCCGACATCTTATTTGGAATTTTTACATATTTATACCGAACCGGTAATATTTGTGGCCGTCGACGAAACTAGGGGATAATGTATGTGGAGGATAAGAAACGATTCAATATCGTGATGGGTGACATCTCACAAAATGTTGGTGGCCCACGTGTCTAAAGTTACATGTTCATGCATGCTGGCGATTATTATAGCTTGGAGTCGAACGGGGAAGGGGAATAAGGATTTGGGATTGTGCACTTTTCGGCCAGGCGCAGGATTATCGAAGCCAATGTATCGGCAAGCGACATGAACACCGCTATTTTTGGGTTGTTCGACGTTGAAGTGCAATATTATAGCTAGGGACAGGGATGGAGGCTCGGGCTGAATAGAGAATGATATATCGTGTGATATTTGGAGAATTTATATTCGATAATAATAAATGTTATTGGACTTACCCAAGTGTGGGAGGTAAAAATGCCTCGACGTTTAAGTTCAGTAAAAAGAGTTAGGACATTCGGGATACAAATGTGTGACTAGGTTAGAAGAAGCCAATGTAATTCCTAAAAAAAACGTTGACTTTAAGCTCAAAAAATGCATATGTCGTGTGCGCTTTGGATTTTGACAACTCTCATCAATTTGTGGGGATGGCCGAGTCTTGGAACTAGATTCTAGCTCGCTGACTCGTCGGAAGCCAGTAATGAACCACTAGAGCACTAGTCGAGGCCGAGCCCAGGTGCATGGGGGGCGCCTACTTCCCCCCCCTTTAAGCGAAGAGATCGCTGAAATGATGGAGATTTGAAGATCTTGTAAACGGGGCAGACGGGGTCGGTCTTTCCCCGTCTGCCCCTCCATTCTTTTTTGTCTAAGACCTGAGCGGGGTATTATTGCAATCTCGATGTGCTTTTATTACCTAATAAAGCTCAATAAGCTGAGATAACCGAAAAAGCAGGAGAGTAGAGGTAGGCTGGCATGTACCTTCTCTGAAGGGGTTAAAACTTAAAGGGGCAAAAAGCAAGCTTGGATCAGGGATTCAACTAACCGTAGTTCGTGATTCCCTAAATAGTATCAAGCTGTCTGGTAGCTATCTAGCACCACGGCAAGCCAAGGATATGGAGGGGGTAACCTCAGTCTACGAAACCAGTTATTTTAGTAGCTCAAAAGCTCAGTTACACAATCTACATTTATAGATAGGGGTTTGCAACTGATAATTAATATGATTGTAAGCTGTCGTTATGAATCTATAGGGAGGATTTAAGAAGCATTGACGACGTAGGGGGACTAAACAATATTCAAGGGCATCGATTTTTATTTTATTTGCCATAATATTTATTTTTGGACCTGTGGTTGACTATACATCATTCAAACCCATCCGATTATACTGAATTTCGTCGCTAGGCTTTCTACTACTCGGCAAAGCATTTAGCTGGAGATGCCAATGACACCTAGAAATAATTCGATTAGTTAAATTAACAATTACGATAATATCTCTTGAAATTACTTACCGCAAGCGGGTCGGGGACCAGCGTTACCAGTCTTGAGGGACTCCTCGTTGCCTCCCTTGCCAAGGTCGTCGGTACCGGCGTGGAATACAACGGTTCGCTTTTGCCCAAATTAGCACGTACAATCATATAATTTGAAAAAGGCATTGTGATACTTACACCAATGATGCTCTCGGGGCCGATCAGCTTAACGAGAGAGTCCTGGACAGAGCCCTTGGCGTTACCTTGGGCGTCGGTGACGACGTTACCTAGGTCACCAACGTGGCGGGTCTCATCGGTTCGGTCACCGTGAGTCTTGTTGTGGGGGTTGACTACGATAAAAGTCAGTCATTCTCATTTTTCGCGTGTATCCCCTTTTTCTCCTTCTCGAGGGTGACATCACGTACAGTGAGGGCCGGCAGATGTGCAACCGTTAGTGTTGTCACCGAAGGTGTGGATGTGGAAGCCACGCTTGGCGTTGGGGTCGTGGCCGGTAACGTCCCATGAGATGGTGGTAGGGGCAGACTCGGACTCCTGCTCGAAGGTGACGGTTCCAGTGACCTTGGAGTCACCACGGACGACAGCGACTAGAGTTGTAAATTCTTGTCAGCAATGACTCGGACCATTGTATAGGGCTGAACTAAAAAGGATACGCGGTAGGGGGGGGTTTGCAGGGAAATGTAGTAGAAGATGTAATAAGAGAACCCTCCCCAATGGCTCGAATGGGCTCGTATGGTCCCAATGGTCCCAACGGTTCGGTTTGGACTAATAGATGGCTTTCTATTGTGTCCAACAAGGTGTCCATTCATCACAGCCTTGGTGTACGGCAGGGACTACTAGTCGACGAAATGCGCGCAATCGTGCTCATGCAGCCATCCTAAATCCGGTAATGATGGAATTGACAGTAGTTTAAATAACGGAGACTATTCCACGTACCGGCTTTGACCATTTTGACTACTTTTGTTTTGGTTTTCGAGTGTCTGAGACTAGAATTTCGATACAAGCGTTGATCTAGTTTGAGATGATTGTCGATTTTTTTACGCGGGAGAGGGGGGAAAAAGAAGAGGGGGAAGCTTCCTACGTCTAATTTGTACTGAAGAGGAGAGGGGATCTCGGAAAGCCACGCCAGAGTCGGTTACCATGTACTAATCTTTTACCTTTCCACTCTTTCCATTCCTTTCTGCCCACTACAAGGCCATTACGAGGTATACCCGACCTATGTATTTGCATGTGTGTAGGTACATGCTAACCAGGGCAAACACCTTACATAAAACAGCTTCACTTAGGTACGAAAGGAGCTGTATCCTATTTTCGAGTAGCGTAAAGCACGCTATCTTGAGGGCTACACTACGGAAATTAGGTACCTCCTTACCTTTCTACTGGTGATAGGGATGCGAATTTCATTATGCGCTTAGCGTATAATAACGTATAATAACTTATAATAACGCATAATAGATCTATTATGCGCATAACGGACTTATACCTCCCGATTATCCGGTGCACTAGTACTAAAAAGGGTACGTGTCAATATTGAAATACTGTAATAAGGTTCATATTTTATTTTGCTAATATAAAAAATTACTTTAATTAATAGTTTTAAATTAAATTAATATTATATTATTTTTAATAAATATTTGAGATTTATTTGGTATTTTTTTCCAATTTTATTATATATTATTATTTTGAAATATTACGTGTTTTTGGTAATAGAATTTCTAAGGGGGTTATTACCTAATAATCGCATTATGCGTGTCGCATTATGTACATAATAGGCGCAGTATACATAATAACGCATAATAAATCTATTATGCGCATAATAGGCATCCCTAACTGGTGATACATCTAGGTGGGGGTTTCCTTATAGTGTGCTTTGCATAGAAATGTTGCCCCGCTTCGCGTCATTGGCGTCATATTTCGCTGTGTGATGCTTACAAATGATATCATTTTCTCGTCAAAGAGCTCGGTGCTTATCACTAGGTTCGGACTTTACCCAACTCGCGCTACATAATACAGCTGCAGAGCGAAGACGGAACCGGCCCTGATTGGCTGGTTGGGTTATGGTGCTTTTCGTACGTAGAACCATTTTCTTTATCCGAATACCCCGGCCTTTCTCTTTGCTCTTAAGCTTCCGGACTTGAGCTCTTTAGCAATCCCAGGATAAATATGCAATGTGATAAGGCGATCAGAGTTGGCGTCGCTCTCGGGCTGATGGGGACCCGGATTGACGAATTGACGTTTAATGGATTGTTGGCAATCGGCCGTTACGGTATTCCGGGGTATTCCGGGGATGTGTTTTGCCACCACATTGTGATAATATGTGCCGGATAGCAACGACGCGGGACCTCGGAGTTGCCGCTAATTGTGGTTCTACTCCTCCGAACACAGTCTTCGTAACAGGACTGAACAATTTGAAGAACCGGGTGGAAAAGAACACGAAGTATAACCTAGGCCAACAAAGTAGTAGAAAGAGCATTGCTACAAAGTAATTCTGATTCAAGGGTTATATTGCGCATCCTATTTAACCTACCTAGGTATTTATAAGGGATAATGAACACTGCTATCAAGTACCTCGCGAAACTACGGGAGTTTGTAGGGCTTTGCGTCTCTTAAATGAGCAAGTATCAAGTCTCATTCGACTATGCTGATTTACGTACGACTGCTGATAATGAATAGTTAAAATGAAATTAGAAGTCCAGTAGATTGTTAATGATTGTATTATTGAAAATTTGTATCCCAATGAGATTTATTCATTCACCGGCACACTCTAGTAGTCACCTCAAAGGCTCAACTTCCCTCATATTTATTAGGGAGTTTGTATATTCGAAGCATCTTAGATATCTTACAGCAGAATCGGGATTTAGTACCGGAACTTTACTCATGCCACTAGGTTTATAGCTGGACGAGACCCACATCTCTATAAGCCCAGAAGACAGACACCAATAACTACCTATGGCCCAATCCACGCCATTCCGAAATTCATAAACTTACGACTACGGAACATTGGAAGATGCCGTGCACTAACACTAGGTTTAGCCCAAGGGGAGTGCTAGACCGAAGATACCTTAAAATGATTGGCATTGTGGCACGTGCAAACTGCCTCGCTGCGGCTTAAGCTTGCGTCGCCATAGGTAGTACGGATATTGATGATTACGAAGGGGAAGGGCTTAGAGTTTGTACAGCGTAACGTTTATCGAGTCGTGGATTTCTCGACGTGAGACCTGGATATGCGGTGACGTTTAGGTATGGCGTTCTAGACTTTCGAGAATAATCCTAAGCTTTTCGAAACATTTAAATAAGCGGCTTACGTCGCGTGGCAATAAACGAAGGATTTGAGATCAGAGCGATTGGCGGCTTTGGGGTCCTAGTTTAGGCGTCATGACGACATATTTGATTGCTATCGAAAGGTTCTCTGCGGTGCAACATCGCGACTGTAATGCACTTTAGAGGCAAAGTTATATGTCTGATTTTCTTTTAGATTTGTTGTAACGTCAATGTTAGAGTATCACGGCGCCACCTCACGGTATGTTAAAAAAAAAAAAAAAAAAAAGACAATGTCCGAATCGAACTTTTGACTTCGGGGAGTTTTCTAATCAAATAAGAAATAATGTGGGCTTCTCGGACACCGCTTAATTCCAGTTGGCGAGAGAACCTCAGTTGTCAGAGTCGATAAATTTAGATCACCGGTCTCAGCCCTATGACCATCTATATAGGTAGATGACATGGCGTTTGGTGGTGAATTGGAAATTGCCGTCTCAAATACCTACATATATTCCAAGCATAGTGGAGGTTAGTCTTGTCCTGTATCCTCTTCCGACTCGTAAGATGAAGGAGGATCTTGGCGGCAGACGGATGCGATACAGCAAGGAAGACGTGGCAGCGTACCACTGGAAGTGCTGTTCGATATAACTAACTGCATAGTACCAAACTGGCCCGGAAGTTGCAATGGTACGATCAACTTTGGTATAACTGGCGCGAGAACGAAGAATTACTTCTAGTTGTCACGATGTTTCGGATTTGACGGACAAGCCAAAAAAACAAAACAAAACAAAAAACCCGAATCGATACGATACTTTAACACTATCAACACTAGTAATGCCGTTTCTATTATAATTTACGATTAACCTTATGGAGAGATGTGTTTCATATTGTTGACCGACTCTTCGGAGATAATAGATGGCCTGTAGTAGGTGATTTACGATCTTTCAGAGTAAGGGAAAAATATGCGAACAAAATTAGTATAAATGTTCGCAGCGAGGGACTTTCTGGATATGTCTACGTAGTGAATTTGCAAACGGGGTAAAGCGGTGATCTTACACTCTAATCATGTTAAGGTAATGATTGGTCATTTGCCGAAATGCCACACAGTGTTACGAGTTGTATTATTCCATACTTATTTTAAGTCATATTGCACGTGGATAAATCGTGGGGTTTAGATTAGTGTCAATTACATACTTTCTAGCCCGTCGACTTAGATATGGTAAAGTAAGATCAGCTGTATTTATATAAGTATAAGAATGACCAGGAAATCTAATTCCAAATCAATAAACTCGGCAAAAAATCGTTTAAGAACAAGATAAGTAAAGTAACTAGCATTATATGTATTGGTCTTTGAAGACTCAAGTCCTGAAGGATTTGGTACCCAAGAAAAGGAACACACTGTGACAGGGTATACGAAAGGGTACGCTCTTATAGTAGGCTCTGTTTGTCGGCTAATGAATACGTATGTACCCCATAGTTTTCTTCTCTTGGTGCAACCCCTCGAGATCATCTTTCATCGGTGGGTCGATAAACTAGAGGATGATGAAAGATGTTGATATGTTTTTAAAACAAAGGTTATTACATATTTCCTGTTGGTGGTGGTTGCACAGCCCTCTTAAAAGCCTCCATATTCAGATGTACAGTTGTGGCTTGGTTATCATTGCGGCGGGCGGGTCTTGTGGAGGGGGACCACTAGTGGACCATTAAGAGGGGACCGCTTTAAGGTTGCCGTTGATTTTCACGGGTCCACTACCTGGGTAAGAGGTACCTAAAGCGGTACCAAGTCCACCACCGGACCACGCTCTTTACCGACCCTTCAAAAAAAGAAAGAGAAACAGCCCCCATGTGCCTTTCAATTCAGCCCAGCCCACCCTCAGGTAACCCCAATTGTTCTTCCATCAAACATACATTCATTTCCCTACGTTCGCGCACAGAAAATGGTCATGGTCTTCTTGACTAATCTTTGGCTTCGCAAACCTTTCCTAGTCACTACGACAACTCTTGCTTTGCCTTGAGACTGTATCATTACTAGGTATAATTTCATTTCTTATATCCGACACGGGCTTTTTATCATCAATTTCGGCTTCTATTACGCTTTAATCCCACAACGTAGTAAAGGTTTCACGATTTAACTTTTTCGAAACCTTTTCAATCTGCTGTCCTATAAACGACTTACCAGATTAATCCAGGCGATTATTACATTTTAGGTACTTTTAGCAAAGACGGAATACACCCGTACCGAATACTTCCCGCCCGCATCGTCTAGGTTTTTATTTTTTATTTTTTTTATTTTTTTAAAAAATACCTCCCCGAAGACGAACTTTGTCGTGGAGCTTCCTTTGAACCTAGGACCTATAAAGATACGAATTGTCGAATTCTACACACAATAGAGTTATAGTCTACCGATGCCTATCCATGCGACAATATTCCATCATTTTATTCGTTGATACCCAATATCTCCACTTTGCGGTCGGCCGTTGCGCAACGACTTAGTTGCCGCCGCAATTCAACATGTCATTTCGAGACAACGACCAGCGCCGGTACGGCCATGTTCCCCCTGTACAGTACCCCGTCGCAAACCAGTCTTCTCAAGATTCTTTGCCTTATCCGAACCGACGGTCCAGCTTCAATAACGGTGATGACTCTGGAGGGTTTGCTTCTCCCACTCGTCCAAGCTATCAGCCCACCTTGAATACGAATGTCGCAGGGCTCTCAGGCCGCGATGAGCTGTTCCTAGCTAGCCCGTCTGATTCTAGGCCCAACTATGGCAATTCAAATGTCGCCATGGCAGGATACCAGCACCAGTACCAGCCTCAGTCACCACCTACGCCATCAACGTATAACCCACAAGCTTTCGCTCGATCCCATTCTACTTCGTTGCCGTACTTACCACACCCGTCGCACAGGTGGGCACCACCACCAAATGCGACGGCCGCTCCCTACAGTCCTACAAGCGCGACACCTAATAACTTCACACCCGCTCCGTATAATCCCGCTGCATACTCTGGAGCGCCGCCGGTGCCTCAGCGCCAGCCGACCTACACCGGATACGCTAATAATAACAACAACAGCCAATCCTACGGCTCACCACCTCTAAACCAGTCACCCTATTTCCAATCTCAACCTCTATATGCTGCTCCTGCTCAACCGAGACACACCTCTACTCCGCCAACTACTTATGCTGCAAGTTACGGTCAAACTCCTTACAGCTCGGGATACCCGCCCACTACTAGCACGACGGCCTCGACCCTTACGACCGGTTACGATTCTTCGCAGGGCCGTTATACTACTACAGGCTATTCGAATGGCGGCACAAGCCCACAAGCTACATTTTACTCGTCCGACTCGTCCACATCTTCTCAGACACCGTATCCGACCCATTCACAGATACCTGTAGGCCCGAATTACTCTGCCAACGATCCACATTCATTTTTGAATCGTACATCTAGGTCAAATTCAGCAGCATCGCCGTTGCCTTCACCCCCTATCCACTCACAAACTCCAACGGGCTTGGCGCGACATCCGACTAATGCGCCGTTGCCCAGCCGACCCGTAGACGATGTTGCCGAAGATCTGTATCCGTCCAATGGCAATCATATTCCTGCAGATTTCACACAGGACAGCATTATACAAGATATCGAAGCTGAACTCCAGGGGAGTAATGGATCGATGCATGGCCGGCCTACAGCTTTGGACCAGCGCAATGGCGCTGTGGCCGATGGCGACCTACAGAACCTTCGTCGGTTAACATCCAATGCAAGCTACCATTCAACTGCTACTACCATAACGAACCAGGAAGAGCCGTCCGGGGTGAACCGATACTCCTCCAATGCGTCAACTTTAAACAGGAATCACTCAGCTAATCCATACGCCTATGAAGATTACGACGGAGACGAGAGCGATCCTGAGGGTGCTGCCGGTGCTTGGGCGTTACAACAGGCAGAGGAAGATGACCGCCGATTTAGTTCGGGGGGTGGCACGTTATCTTACTACCAGCCAGAAACACCCGCACAACCTACTCTCCCCACCCATAGGGAAGAACCGAGCAGTGATAGCGACTATGCTGGGATGGATTTGGGACTCATGGGTGGGGGCTACGCAGGAAACCTGGTATATGATAACAATCTCGGGTCGCCACCTGCTTCCGAAACGATACCAGGAGATATGCAGGCCTTGCCGACTCCCCGCAGCAATCATACATCTCAAAGGAGTCATGGAAGCAACAAATATCCAGCTTTTGAGCAGGCTGAAGTAGACTACGAGGGCACCGGAGGTCTACAGAAACCCGCTGCTCATCGCTTGAGCTTTGACGAGGGGGAAGAACGTGTTTCCCTTCATTCGAGACAAAGTGGCAGTGATTCTCCTTCAAAGGAAGACTATCCAGACATGTTTTACCACCCCGGCCTATCCAATCGGCCTCTTCCGGCTATTCCTGCTAGTTCAGACAGTAGTTCAATGCTATCTGTTCAGTCGCCCGCCAAACCCGGATATCAACATGGATACTCTCTCAGCGTGGATTCACCTCCATATTCTGGACCGGATGCTTTATATGGGCAAAACGCGCAGCAGCTTCAAGTGGAGAGGTCTATCTCATTATCTAGTCATAGCACATCACCTCATGTGCAGCCACCGGGCAGGTCGAAGACTGATGCCACCGAAGAGCGTAACGCTCGGTTAAGGCACGTGAGACAGCAGCAACAGCTGGCAGCTCAGCAAGGATTACCATATGAGGGTTACGAAACGGGAACGACCTCGTCGATAAATTACGATGTGATTACTCTTCCCAGCGGTAGACGCCGGAATTTCCAACCAGAAAAAATTACGAGTGTCGATGTTCGTTCTTGTACGGAGCCGTGGGCTCTAAGTAGCATTGCCAAATGGGTTCGTGAGATGGCCGAGGGTGAACCCGACCTGAAAAGGAAGACTCTTGAAGATGGCCTTGTCAAACTATTTTGCCTTAAGGTCCCAACAATGAACGTAGCAGATGCTGAAACTCTAAGCACTCGGGTTTCTGACTCGATGTTGGAAGCTGGTATCCTTGTCCCAGAAGAAGAGTGGCTAAAATTCGGACCCGGCTCTATATCTGGTGTATTGTGGCAATTAACTGGTTCCGGTTGTTACGCGCCAAAGCTTCATGAGCGCGACGACGATATATTGGGACACGAGCTACCAACGCGATGCTACTCACATCATTGCACCAGGACGCTTAAGAAAGCCAACCTAGATGATCTTATGTCTAATGGCGTCAAAACGGTTGACTGGGCGACGTTCTATAACATGACGAAAGAAGTTGTAGACGCCAAACCGAAAAAGGAGGTTTCACGACAAAACGTCCTTCACGAAATTGTCACTTCGGAAGAAGTATACATGGATCATCTTGATGTCCTTCGTGTTCTGTACCGAGATCGCCTCCTGCAATCGCAGCCTCGGATCATTGCTGAAAGTAAGATCGAGAAATTTGTCAACGACGTTTTCGGCAAGGCCGATGCAGTCCAACAAGTCAACATGGATCATCTATTAGCACAATTGAAGTATCGACAAAAAGAACAAGGCCCTTGGATTATAGGATTTAGCGACATATTCAGAGAATGGGTTCGCAAAGCCAAGACAGCGTATGTCGATTACGCTTCCGCATTTCCTTACGCACGATACCGAGTAAAGAAAGAGTCAGACAAGAACTTCTTATTCAAACAATTTCTCGACGAGAACCGGTCGCACCCTCGGTCCCAGCGTCTTGACTGGACTAGCTACTTGAAAGACCCTATCACACGCCTACAAAGATATTCCCTCCTCCTAGAAACTGTATTAAAGTATATGATACAAGACAGCGAGGAAAAGTCGAATCTTAAGAGGGCTATTGAGGAAGTCAAAGCTATGACTCTAGAATGCGACGCGAAGGTAGACGAGATGCAGAAGAAGGTAACGATGATAGAACTAGACCAAATGCTGGTTCTTCGGCCAGGTTTCCATGCCGATCTGCACTTAGATCATCTAGAACTTATCCTCCAGGGCGACCTTCAGAGGATGGGGTCGAAGGGTATGCGATGGGTAGATACGCATGCTTTGCTATTCGATCACTATTTGATTCTCGCGAAACTAGTTATATCAAAGGATGGCAGGCAAGATAGGAAATACGATGTATCGAAAGAAGTGAGTATTTCCTTGTGGTGAGGTTACCGTTTGTTAACAGTTTTTTAGCCCATTCCTATGCCTCTACTATTCCTCGAAAGTAGTCAAGACGACCCAATCTCAAAGCAGAAAGGAATTACTGCTCCATTGGCCCGCGCGACAAACTCGGCTTCCGATACCAGGCTTAATAAAGTGGCGCCGAACGGCGTCGACCGGCCCGGCCTTGATCATACGGTTACGACTTCGTCTATTGGTTCTGGAACCGTTAGTAGACTAGGAACTGGTGTCCCGGGAGATACCGAAGGAAAGATACTTTATCCTTTC
The DNA here is from genome assembly GCA_025201765.1 of Daldinia sp. FL1419. NCBI lineage: Eukaryota > Fungi > Ascomycota > Sordariomycetes > Xylariales > Hypoxylaceae > Daldinia > Daldinia sp. FL1419. The sequence goes on from MU623342.1 coordinate 135,498, forward strand.
CGTGTCAAACATTTAGGTCATGAAGTATACACTTTATTTGCCCAGTCAGCCCAAACGCGGCAAGATTGGTGCGACAGGATCATTGAGGCCAAGACCCGTCACGCTAAAGCACTTCACGCTCAAAATGCCGAGCCATTCCGGTTGCGCGTAATGGCTGACAGCGCTTTTGCGTACGATCCAATCGCAGCTATCGGAAAATATGTCAACGGTGTGCATATACGCGGAACCCCCCTTGATAGAGCCATTCGGGAGGTTGCAAAAACGTACGGACCTGGTCGCCCCCCTCCTCCAATTTCTCGAGCAGCCGTCAACTGTGCGGCTGGTTTCTCCGCCTTTGGGAAGAATATGGTTGCGGTCGGCACGGACGCGGGCGTGTGCGTATCAGAGGCCGGTGACCAACGGAATTGGAATAAGGTAAGATCCTCGTGTGCACATATCTTGAACCGTGTGCTGACTGGTTTCCTTAGACGGTTACGGCCAACCGAGTCACACAAATCGCGGTTCTCGAAGAATTTTCTGTCGTTCTTGTTTTGTCCGACAGGAATCTTATTTCATATCCTCTGGATGTGGTATCACCTCCGTCTAATTTCCCAGTTCCAGCGAATGATAGCCACCGTCGGTCTCCCCAAAGGCTTGCAAAAGATGTATCGTTCTTTGCCACAGCGCGCATGAAGGACCGTATGCTGGTGTTTTACAAGAAAAAGGAAAGTTTACATACCACGTTCAAAGTACTCGAGCCAGTGTTCCAGAAGGCAACAGAAAAGAAGTCGCGTTTCTTTGGTGCGAGTCGGAAGGCCGGCGTGGGCGTGACGGAGAGTTTCCGAGATTACGATGAGTTCTTTTTCCCCACGGAATGTTATTCCCTTAACATCTTCCACACGTACATTGCCGTTTCAACGGCTAGGGGGTTCGAGCTTTTGACGCTCGATAAGAAGATACCTATGTCGATTCCCGATGTTAAGCAACCCGCTATTGCCGATATTGCTTACCGCATCAAGGAACAACGACCTCTGGGCATGTTCCGCCTAAATGACCAGGAATTCCTCCTAGCATATGAGGACTGCGCTGTATACGTGGACAAGTATGGCGATGTTAGTCGTAGCGTCATTATGGAGTATTCAGGAAAGCAGAAGAAGGCACGGGGTGCTACGATGTATGGACAATACCTATTACTTTTTAACGAGGATTATGTCGAGGTGCGCAACGCCGAGAATGGTCGGTTGCGGCAGATCATTGCCGGAAGGGACGTAAGGGTTCTGGACTACGGCGTTCGGGGGCCAACGGGGGGTTCATCCAGCGCAAACGGGTCAGGTCCTTATCCAAACAGCGATAACGGACTAGAATCAAACGGCACGGTTAAGATTTGCATGGCGCATCCAGAGGTTGCGGGCCAGCAGATCGTTTTAGAGATGTTACTCAATCACGGACATTGAGCGAGATATCACGAAAGAAATCGTACGCTTTGGTTATGGCCCGATAGTAAGCGCATGGACAGACAACATACCCAGGGTTTGATCGGTTATAAGGGGTTGCATATTTTGTTTCTGCGGCGCGGCTGAACCCACACATGCGAATACTGTTGTTTTTCTATCGAATGGATATCCGGCTAACAAATTACTTGGCCAAATTTCCTTTTCTATCTTTCCTTTCATCATAACTTAGCCGCTCGATGGCGGTCATGAGCATTCGTCACGATGATCGCTTAGGCTAGAGCAAAATGGTCGAACTATAATTCGATGTATCCGTGCGAGCTCCGGTCTAGGATGCCGAGTTATACAATCCTCGGGATTATTTAGCCATTTTCGAGGCCTTGTTACATTTGCTTTATTTCTATTTTATGAAGAGGTGGACTCGAAGCTTAGGTACCCTTGGCAATAGGGTAGTCCGTAGACTCAGTGCTGACCGTTACAATTCTATGATATACCCCCTTTTATGGCACATATTTGCTACAATTTATATTTGCGTTATTTCTCTGCTTTGGAATTTGACCAGTATTTGTTTGGGTGATTTGAATAGTTCGAAGTTCACGTATTAGGTGGCTCACCAAGTAGCAATGGCATCCTAGTTTGAACGACACAGTCAAGTATAACCTAAACACTTTAGAGGGAGGACTTCCATTAACACGCGGATAAGGACAAAATAATAATTCCTTCTTTTATTTTGCAAGCAAATAAATAGAAGCCCTATATTATACCTGACGAAGGCGTATTTGGCCGGCTATAGTACACGAAACTTCAAATACCTACGAGATTGTTTGTTTCCCCCGGAAAGGATGGCAATATACACACTAGTATGGTATGCCATCCTAGACTTCTTTAACATAGATGATACTCGTTGAATATGTGCACAGTATAAGACAGTGCCCACTGTGATCAGATATCTTCTTCCTCAGCAGCTGACTTCTCAACAATAAAATACTTGTCGCGGCCAGTCTTAGGGTCCGGTTCGTGCTCAACTAAAGGGGCATGGTTAGCCATAAGTTCCAATTAAGAAAATTACTGAACTTACCAGCAAGCTTGTTGATGTGACCGATGATATTCTCGATTTGAGTGTCCTTCTTGTTTCGGTCTTTGCGACCAAGGTTGTTGATCCAAGAGAAGCTGTTGAGGGCAAGATACACGATCGCGATGAATATAAGTACACCAATGGAGTATGCCCATACGACGACAACAGTGACGATATCGGTCCAGCCGTTGTGAGAGTTGACGAATGAGGTATGCGGCGTAGTCTCCATGACGCCGCCACCGCTACCCGACAACCAACCGAACAGGGCGAAGATGGTAGCCAGGGCGTCAACTCCCAGGATGGCTCCAACAAGCTGCCACGAGGGCCAGGTCTGACCGCCACGGGTAACGAAAATTAGCCAATTCTCCGTCAGCGCAACCTCCAGGAACAAAACCTCCTGAATCGAGCCGAAATTCTGGACCACGCCGCCGTTAGTCAAAAACATGGTAGCGCGAATAATCCAAGTGCCAGCCGCAAGCAAAGAGCCCAGGATGACACTAATCACCCAGATCTTCTTCAACTGCCATTCTACGGGGCGCGGCTCTACGTGCGCGTTATCGTAGGCGACGGCGACGGTGGCTAAATCGGCAAAAAGCGCGATAAATACGATGAGGTCGGGACGGATGGTCTCGTTGAGGATGACCATGGATGTGGTTAGGTAGATCTCGAGATGGAGACAAAGCGCGATGCGGTACTGTACATAGGCTTTCATTCTTTGGAAGATCTGGCGAGGTTAGCCCGGCGTCCTTGGTCATTGTAGAGTATGGGATGGGATGGGATGGATACATACTTGACGAGATGTCTTGATTGACAGAATGATGGTGCTCAGACCTGGAGCTAGGAAGACGATATCAGCTGCTGCTTGGGCAGCCTCAGAGGATCCCTCGACAGCAATCCCACAATCAGCCTTCTTCAAGGATGGCGCATCGTTCACACCTGATATCATGGAAGTTAGCATTAAAAATCAGAAAAGGGGTATTATGAGGAAAGCCTTACCATCACCCGTCATCGCCGTCAACGAGCCGCGCTGCTGCAACATCTCAACAACCTGATACTTATGCTCAGGAAAGACCTCGGCGAACCCATCCGCACGCTGCACGAGATCATGCTGCACAGTGCCCGTCAGGCCGCTATGTATCAGCTTCTCCGAATTATACACCTTAGTGCCCAGGCCCAGCATCTTACACGTCTCCTTGGCAATCGCAATCGCATCTCCCGTCAGCATCTTGACGGGGACGCCCAAGTGCGCCGCCTCGATGATGGTCTGCGCGGTGTCCTCGCGCGGCGGGTCGAACATGGATAGCAGGCCGAGGAGGACCCAGGGCTCGTCGTTCTTCTTATACGCTACGCCGAGAGAGCGGAACCCGCGCAGGGCGAATTCCCGGGCCTTCTGGTTGTACATCGTTCGCACTTCGTCGCTGACGTTGGCTAGGTTGACGATGGCGCGGGGCGCGCCTTTGGCGCAGATGTATCGGTCGTTTCCTGCTGGGCGTAAGTACCTATGCTTCCAAGTTCACGAACGAACGGGTATAATCAAAGACGTACCGCGGTGGCACTCGGTGGTAATTCGCTTGGAGACGGGATCGAAGGGCGTGAATTTATCCGTTACCCAGCCTTCGCGGAGGATCTCGCGGGCCTTGGGATACCGTTTAAGCGTCGTGATGATTACTTTGTCTATAGGATCGAGCGAGGCGATGTTGTGCGAACTCGCTAGCGCGGCAACGGCCATCATCCAGTTCACATCTTGGCCTTCGGCGACGAAGGGCTCGCGGATGCTGAGTTTGTTGGCTGTTAGGGTGCCGGTCTTATCCGAGCAGAGCACGTTGACACCCTGGTATTATATTCAGTAACCGAGCCAGCTCATATACAACGTCTGGGGATAACTTACGGCTAAGGATTCGATAGCCGTCAATTTTTGAACGATAGCCTTTTGCTTCGCCAGGTAGGCCGCACCCACGGCGAGTGTTGTTGTAGTAACTACCGGAAGACCGACGGGAACCCCAATGATGAGGAGTACCAACGTATAGTGAAGAAGATTCTGGACATTTGGTGTAGCAATCCTCAAGTGATGAAAGAAGCCCCCGATCCAGGCGACGAGGATCCAAAACATAACCAGTACCAATAGCGATGTTCCGATACTATCCATGACAGCCTTGAAATGGCCCTGATCTTTGGCGCCTTGGACTAGAGACGCAGTCTTTCCGACGAAGGAATACTTGGCAGACGTAGTCATAATAGCATACGCTTTTCCACGCTTACAGCCCGTCGTATAGTACAAGATGTCGCCCATGTATTTGTCTACTGCAAGAGACTCACCAGTAATAGCCGACTGATCGCAAGCTACGAGAGGCTCGCCGTAATGAATCGACTCCTCGTAGTCATCTTCGTTACCCTTCTCCTGGTCCTTGGCCTTTGCATCCTTGCCGTTCTTGTTATTCTTGGTTTCTTCCTCTTCACCAAACTTGTCTTCGTTTCTTAGTTCTTTGAACTGATCGAAGTCATTAGGCCTGGTATAGTCGCAAATTAGCTGAGCATCTCCCGGGACGGTCTGACCCTCTTGTATGATTATCTGTATCGAGTGATATGGTAAGCCTATAGTTATTCGCCCACCGTTACCAACGGTATTCAAGTAAGACAGCAATAAAGTGCTGCTATTTCTCGGCCAAGAATCAAGGGGCACACTTACAATATCACCTGGGACCAACTCCCTAGCCAATATTTGCTCTTCTTTACCGTTGCGTACAACGGTCGCTTTCATGGCAATGTCACCCTTCAAGCTCGCTACCACATCGGCCGCTTGCTTCTCCTGGTAGAAACCAACAAAGGCGTTGAGAGCAAGGATGCCGAGGATGACACCAAAATCAATCCAGTCGCCAAGTCCCACGGCCAATAAAGCCGCAAGTTCCATAACTAGAGCAACTGTTAAACTCGCGTTCCAGAACACCAGCGCCGACGGCGGCACTGGTAACAAGCTTGCTCACCATAAAGAATAGGACCTTGGAAGTAACTAAGTATTTTGGCAAACATGTTTTCCTTCTCGGCCACGAGTTCGTTCCAGCCATATCGTCTCCGGCGCTCCTCTACCTGGGCGCTAGTCAGGCCGGTCTGGATGTCGGTTTCGAGCCACGAGTCCGGCGGCTTGCCCATGTCCGTAGGCTCGGGCCCTTCCTCGGGCTCGCCTTGGCTAGACTTCCAAAACTGCCACCACTTTGGTTTCTTGCGCCGGCCGCCCATGGCGCTGGCCAGACTAGCCCGGCGCTCGGCCTCGAAGTTCGTGATGAACCTATCAAGCGCTTCATATTCGTTTAAATCGGAGCTTTTTGCGGGTATGTTCAGACGCGCATCCCCGAACTTGATGTGCTCCCCAGTCTGCCCAGCCGGAACAGCTCGCTCGCCGCCTTGGCCGCCTTGCTGCTCGGGCGGGTAATTGGCTCCATTGGAGTGGCGGGCCCCCTGAGCCTCGACGTCGTCATTAGCCGGGCCGCCATGCTGCCTCTGCTGACTCAGGTATTCCATAGCTCGCGATCTAAGCAGCTGTCTTCCTCGAGAAACCGCGTGTTATTCCCCTCACCTCCTTTTCTATGGGCTGTGCCTGACAGATATCTTAAGTCAGGAACAGACAAGAGACCGGTCGTAATACCAGCAGGCGGTCCCCCCTCCCAAAAAAGAAAAATCCCGCAGCAAATACGCCGAGTTATTCACCGTCTCACGACCTACACACCATCTACTACCTAGAGCCGCAAGATTCGACGGGTTCAACTGTAATTGCAGACGACTTCCTAGACTAGACTACTTGGCAGACGCATATAGACTTTTCAGATCATCGCTTGGCGTGGCAGCCCTGCCGGGAAAATAGCTGCATTCGAAGCTGAAGAAAAACCAAGCGGGCTAAGTAGGGGAGATTTTGCTTTGTCCCGCGGCGGGGAGAAGCACGCCCGTGTCGCCCGGGACAAAGGGGCAGAAGAGAGAAAGGCATAGGGGGCAGACGACGTCAGATTCGCGAAAGCCGGCGGTAGTGGTAAAGACGAATCCATCATTGGTTAAGGGAGGATCCGAGACATCCAGAGGGCTTTTTTTTTTTTTTTTTTTTTTTTTTCTGAACGCATTATTACGTGGGAGGGTATTGGTACAATGAACGGGTCGTCGGTGGTTCGCCCTATTTCAGTCGAGACGACGCAACCATTGCGATATCCGAGCTATCCCAGTCGAGTTAAAGTCCCTTGGGGTTCTCCTTTCCCCTCAGTTCCCATGGTCCATCGACTCCATTCCCCCTCCGATCCCATCCGCTCTCATCCTCTCTCAGCATGTGTTTTTCGGGGAACTAGGTAGGGCTCGTAGAAATAACTTTACCGAAATATGTAAGACGGCAATGTATGGCTACGGTCGGTAACTCGAGGCTGGCCGATCGATCGTGTCTACTATGTAGGGACGTCGCATCGTGCATGCATGCGTGTTCCTAAGGATATGCCGGTGGGAATAATTGCTTCTTACAAACTACTTGATGATGGTTCGATAGGATTAGCATCACGAGTCCTCGGTTCTTGCTCGGTGACGACGTCGCATGTCTCCGGTGAAGCCGATCTGAGTTTCGATTCTCAACGGATTGGATTCCTTATATCGTCGGGCGCACAGACTACACCTATCCGGCCACCTACATATGTATGTGCCTGATTTATTTTATTGATTTGTATTACCAATAGCATTGAGCTAACGCTGCTACACCAGTTACTAGATGCCTTTCCCACCTACTCCTAGGTGTTTTCGAACGCCTCCCAAATCCATATTCCTCCAGTAAGACATAGTAGAGCCCCGTCCGATCATCACTGGCATAATCAATCTTGTAGCCTTTTAAATAGCATTGGGGCTTTCATTGTCGACGCATCACTACATCACACGCTCTCCTATTTAAGCCTACAGCATTAGATTAGCGCTACTAGGTAACGGGGAAATGAATTGAAGCACTATATATCGACCTTTGGACAAAGAAAGGGGGCAAATCCGGATCCTATCACTACTACCTGGGGAGTTTCACGATCCTATACGGTGCGATTTATCGGCTACATCAACTCGAACTAGATACGAAGCATTATCCTATGTTTGAGGAAACGCAAAGCGTACACTACCCATCGAAATTCAAGGACGAGAGGTATAGGTTACGATGAATCTAGAAAACGCGTTAAGACACTTGAGAAGCCGCAATGAAACACGTTATCTCTGTGTTGATGCGTTACGTATTAACCAGCACGATGACCTTGAACGCAATCATCAAGTCGGAATCATGGATGTGATATATCAGGAAGCCAAACAGGTCATAGCATGGCTGGACTTGGACCCAAAAGGAGAAATAAAACCAATTATAAATATAATCAAGTACTTTGGTGCCGATCCCAAGTTGTACTGGAACCCGGCGAAAAACAAGGCGGCCCCAAAACACGTTCTACTATCGATGATGGGACTGATTTAGAACTCTTAGGGGTAAAAACTTCATATGCTTCATCCAAGAGTTTACGGTAAACGAGTTCATGCAAGAACTACCTAAACAGCACTCATATAATACACCAAGTACAATAGAACCTTATCACGTCCCCGGGGTCTCAGTCATACGCTTTGCCTCCACGAACAGTTCATCACACATCATTTTTCCCCGTAGCCAGAAATGCAATACTGCCGCCCGATGCACCTACTGCACCGCAAGAAATTATCGTCAGTCCATTGATAGCAGTCGGCATTCTCATAACATGAATTAAGGTAGCAGGATGCGCGCTTGATCGGAGCGGAGGCCGACGACATTCCCAGGTCGCGCTTTGCCTTATACGCTTCTTTAGCCTGGGTAAAGTCTTCTACGCCTCTGGCGTCGAGTTCTCTTTCGGCAAGGACCTGGCCGTCGCCGCCAATACTCTGGAGAAGATTGCCGCGAATATCGAAGTAACCATCAGGGGAAGTTGGCATCTCAACCGCATCCGCTTGTGTTGCTCGCTATTGAAACATTAGTTCGTCGTTCCATGACAATTAAACGGCTTTGATAGCTCACCTCGGCGTTATAAGGGGTGCCAGGCATCGCGCTAGTAGCAGTCGTGAAGGCCACGAGAAGGGTAGCGAGAGAGCCGAACTGCATGGTGTGTGATGTGATATATTTGATGGCAGAAAGGTGAAAATGAAACTAGTTATCTATTCAGAGAGTTCAAGAGGGTTATATGCGTTGAATAGAGGTAGGTTTCTATAAAAATGGACTGAAGAAGACTTGATGGGATATATATAAATGGTACTCGATGTATTCCGAGTCTAAACTTGGCCAAAACTTCCTGGACATTGCTGTTAGTTAAGGATCTATCGAGTTATTCATCACAAGCATTCAGTCCACCTCATCCTAGTTATGACTCCCCGCCTCATGTTAGTAATAAAAACATCGTTATGATGCTAGTCTCAGCCATATCCTCAGCTCGAAGCTATTCCCAGATACTCAGCTTCGTCGAGCTATCCTATAAGCATTGAAGATCGTCATCCAAGCACTACGACGATCAACATAATATCCTAGGAAGTAGGGCTTTACCAACATACTTAGCTATGGAGGCACTGATCGGCACGTAGGGGTCTATACCTATATTTAAAGATGGATCGTCAACAGCTTACCAATACATTCCGACGTTCAAATAGCCTTGTTCCTTTACAAAAGTCACTTTCAGCCTAACGCATTATATGATATAAATAAGCCTTAAGCAACAATTCTAAATAGATATCGCATAATAACTTATACGCGTAAATACGCCGCACGGATGACATCATGTTTCTTCAGGACGCTTACCAACAGTCTGGAACTCCGCGGACACTAGTCTAGATTATTGATCTAGCTTGCTCTGGATACTAATCGTGGCCATGGCGGATTGGACCCGCGGATTTCCACGTCAGGGGATGGGAGAGACCCATCGGCCGTGCTTAGCTCCCGTACGGAGCAACAGGGGGCTAAATCCATGCGCATACATATTTAGGTATCCACGTGGTGGACCAGTGGACTCGTCGCCGCCGCAAGATCTACCAACGCGATCTGCAGCAAAAGTGAGATGTGTGGGGACCGGCAGTGCTTTTACCACAGACATGGGTCGTTCAGATCGGCGGGTCAGTCCACGATTTTGAGCTTTCCTCCAATGAGGCTACTAAAGTTCCTTTGAATATTACTGGTTAAAATAGGGTGTTGGTTTCTACCTTGTATGTAATTCTTTAGGCGGCTGGTATGTAGCTTCGAGGTGCTTGGCGGATTCTGGAATTCTTTATAGATTTCTACCAACGACACCCTCACTAACCTCTAAACATATAAAATCTACATAAAATCCATCGCAAGTGACGTCATAGTAAGACGACTCCTTTCGAAACTAATTAAGAGTCAAATCTTATTAATGGAGCTCTCTTCGGATACTCATAGTAGAATATGTTCAACATTTCTCTTTGTCACAATAGATCTCAACACCAGGAAAACCTGGATCCTTAAGTTGAGCTATCCAAGATAGAATATATTATTAGGTACTAGAGTATGTAAAGAGCTGCACCTAAAGTAAAGTAGACTAACTATGCTCCTACTATATAGGTACTTGATTATCTTAAATTATCATCTTTTGGTTCTTGTCAGGATGCTAACGAAGACGTAGCTATACCAAAGCAAACTTGAGAGATGGCTCTTATGATAATAGATATAATGCGTCGAGACGGAATATTGTAGGTACATAACAGCACCAATGATCTTCCTTTATCCCCTGACCCCCTCGCCTTCTATTCTTTCACGTTCCACTGAATCCCCCATTATGTCTAAGTGCAGATGACTCGACGACCCTCCGGGGCGTTCTTGTCCCAGTAGCAGGGGTTTCCACTTTGAGAACACTATCGATTCCGTAAGTACTATGATAAAGATAGGTCTGCGAACATCTCCTTACGTAGTAGTCCAGATCGCATTGCTGCGGTGGATAATCAGTGTCGAACCCATTGCCCCGTGGTTGGCAAGGTCCAGGACTCCCGTCAATTCTCGAGCAAAACTACATGCAGACGGGTAACCGGTTAGTTATGCATTCATTAGGTATATTTTAACCGTGCAAGGCTATTCATGACGCTTACACCTTCAATTACGGCTCTTGGATGAGCTCCTGTGGTTGCCGCCATAGTGCCTTGAAGAAGGCCTAGGAAACCTAAGAACAGAATGGAATAGGTTTGCATAGTGAGAAGGGCAAGAGAAGTGAATTTGAGTAAAGTATGAGGGCAGTTCGGCTTGCAGAATTGAGAGTGTCTGAAATACTGATCAGGTTGATTTCACAATGTCTACACGGAGCTACTTGAAAGTTGAAGTAGATATATATTCATATGGTACCTCGAAATCTGTCTTAACCTAGTTGAACATTTCGAAAGCGTACGAACTAATATCATCTCATGATTATATTTGTGCTAAGAATAGGATATGACAAGGAGGCGCAAAATATCTGTTCCAACTGCTTCTCGCTTAGGAGAACTAATTATCATCCATGGCTACTTACAAGATTGGGGTCTTGAGGTTATGATTCAAGCCTCAGATTAGACACTGATCAGCATGGCGTTGGGAGTAGTAAATATACCAAATTGGGAAATCTGCGATTATAGGAGCCGCTCGGATCCGCCGCCCTACCAAACAACAGGGGTATTACTGTCAGATACTAGTGAAAAGGATTTTGGGTTGTTATGTCAATCTTCAACATGATCGCAGCCCAGAGGATTCGCAACGGCAACGGCTATGCACACGAGACTCGGGCGAAATTCTCTAACGAATACCGATTGGTGACAACAATGGTCGCCCAGCCTTGGTCTGGTGGCGCATCATGACTGGAAACGACTTCGCTAGGACGAGAGAGCCAACAGTACGGTTAATTAAAAATAAGAAGTTTTATTTCTAGATTCAAGCAGCAAGAATAATATAAAGGGTCCTCACCTCGCCGGCAATAGCGCAAGTTCATTTCGGCATCATCAGGACACAATCAACAGCATAACAACTACCGTACAAGTCTCAACCCTTCTATCATCTACAATAAACTCACAAATTCATCCAAAGCCTCTACCCCTTAAAACCAAAACCAAACAGCCTTCAAGATGCGCTTCACCATCCTAACCGCTCTCCTCGCCGCCACCGCGGCCAGCGCAGTGCGCATCCCCGAGAGCGAGCCCGACGGAATCTACATGTTGGACTTCGGCTCTGGTGCCGTCGCCCGTCGGGGCGGCAGCTACACCTTAATCGAAGAATTCAACAAGACCGCCGCCGCACAAAAGCGGGACGGATACACTCTCCTCGAGGCATTCGAGAAGCAATCCGCGGCCGACGACGAGGAGCACAAGCGCGCGCTAGACGACCCCCAAACCTCGTGCCTGCCCAACACCAAGCTCGACGGCGTAAACTACCAGCAAGCGACGTCCTTATTCAAGACGCGCGCCAACGCGGGGGACAAGATCCCCGGCGGAAAGGGCATTGCGTCGAAGTACGGCAGCGTGGTCGTGTACGCGTGCAGCTGGAGAGGCGATAACCCGACCAGCGCGGCCGAGCTCGACGATTCCATGGCCAAGATCGACTCCGATTGCCATACCCTGCAGGCTGGCGCTTGCGGCATGGAGCCCTGGGGGAAGAACTATGGACGGGATAACATCGCGAACCAGGTCTGCTGGGGCCACGGGCTCTCGTAAGGGGGCTTGGGGGATATTTTTGAGTTGTTGGGGTTTTCTGAAGACGGTCTTGTATAACTAGGTACCTACCTAGAGTTATAGCAATGGAATAGTGATACTAGACGAATACCTAGGTAGTTAGAGGTTGCCACTCTTTAGGCTTGGGTTTTTATGACAGCAAATATTTATATCTCGTAACTGCGCACTTTGATACATGTGCCTAGCAATAAACCATCATGTTGGAAACAGTTTGTTCCTACCTACCTACCTCACGTACCTAGGTATCTCCCTTATCCAAGTAAATTACCAGTTCCCGGTCCCCTAAGGTACCACCATAGTGTGGTTCCCGGAAATAAGTGGGGCATCGGGACCGTGCAATCCCGCCCCTCCCCCACCTTCCTCCGAAATCAAACTTATATACATCAATTGTAAACTGTTCTTCCGTCCAAAGAGGCTCGCAACTAACCGCTAGTCCGGTCCGCGACGGTGAGGTGGCCTTGTGGTATACAGTTACCTTCCTAGGACAGTAAAATCCCGGTCGCGGGGTTTTCGCAGGTCTCGGGCGCAAAGCCCCCTGAGATGGGTGGTTCGGTTCGGGCCCGAGGCTGAGCTTCTTGCCTGTTTCATTTTCAATGTTCAATTCTGTTTAGTATTGATTTTTTTTAGTATTACCTTTTAACTTAGTAGCTACCTACCTAGGTGCGTACCTAGGTAATCTACATTCAGGCCTAATCTAATAGATATGTTCTTTAGAATACTAAACCGGAGCTCAGGTTAGATGCACGGTGGTCTATTTGGCAATTCACCCGACAAGTTTATAGAATGAGATGAACATTCTCGCTGTGAAGGCAATAGTATAGCATTTTCCCATATACCAAACAATTGCACGGTTCTGCGTCTTCTCTCGAAATAATATCCTATACAAATACATATTATCCCTAAGTGCTACCAGTACCTTTAAGAAACACTCCCCTCCAAAAACATAACCCTCAGAGAGTCTCCCCCAGCAGCTCCCACAGCCGACTAAGTAGTACCTCCCACTCTTCAAACCGAAATATCATTCCATACAAGATGCACGTGCCACAGAAGAGACTAAAGGCTGCACGGCCGAGATTGGACCAGACGTAAGGCGTGCGGGTTTCGAAGCGGAATAATATCATGTATGCCATGATTGTTATCAAGAGTATGGAAGTGGTTGCGCCTGCCGCAACAGATTCATAGATGAGGTCTTTCCTGGTTACTGGCATTGCGTCTTTTGGTCGAGTGAAGGTCGGATTGTGTAGAGATATTGTTGAATAGAACGTAGTGCTTGTGTTACGGCAGCGAGAGAGTAAAGTTTTGGGAATGGCTTGATGTTCGGCTTGGTGTAGTTGAGGATGGGTTGTAAAAGATGTAGGAAATGGCTTAGTTGTGGTGAATTTTCGTTCCTATCCTGCCTACTATCTAGGGTATATTGAGTCATTGGGTCACTATATTGTTAAGCAAGTATAAGCAGGCCGGTATAGTTGACCGGCTGACGTCTTTCCTGTTGCAGCTAACGGCGAAGCATCTGTGGGCGATTCCTACAAAATTAATATCTCATGCCATTCGGGTTCAGCCGCAAGATAAGGGATTTCCATTAAATACGTCATCATAAATCCACCGACCTGGTTTCGTAAGGCGAGTACATTTCCCGGGGATTCAATGTGCTCCTGGATTCTGCATAGTCTCCCAACGGCCTTGCATGGATCTCGTACGCCTCGAACTGAGTGTTGGGATCGTCATTCTGATCTTATTAACTATCTGTCAGATTCAAGCACAATAGAGAGGACGTAAAGATGATTAATAATAATAATAATGGTTGTGTCTGTGCCTAAGAAAATCTACTGGTGTTGGTAATGCTGTTGGTGTTGGTTGGTGGCAATATCATTTGGGAGGATTTAATGCATCCAATACCGGCAAACGCCTTGCAAATCTAGTATGTCTGGGGTATGATCTTCTAAGTCTTGGCATATAGGAAAACCTTCATGTCAAGAGGTCCGCGGTATTCTAATTGTAATGATCGACGTAGTTTAAAAATAGAGAATCCAGTCGATCAGTCTATTTACAGAGCCCACTTAACCGCGACATCTCCAACAGTTTTTTTTCCTCCACTAAACTAGTAAATATGAGCAGTTAGGTACTGATGAAGGATGACTAGAGAAGGAAATGGGTGCGTTTTGATGGTAACCAACAATGATGCTGAAGACATTCTCATAGTCCAATGCCAATATATAGCCGACGTCTCTACGTGTTTCCAAGGGCACAAATGCGCGACGTCGGTCGTTCTATGCTAGACTCACCTTATACCAATTTTTAAAGTACCCCTTTCTTATTCGACACCGCTACTATGAAGTCCTTTGGTCTGTTACCCATCCTTGGCCTCTTAGGAGACTTGGTAGTTGCGCGGCCCTATCAAACGACAGAACTCTCAAAGCGCGTTACGGGAGATCTCAGTCCTTATCTCCCAGTCGACAAGCGGCTGGATGCCCCAAGATGGTGTATCATGCTTAGCACCGCGCTGACCGTTATGAACGCAGCACCCGAGTACAAGGGTGAGATCTTGTACGCCGGCGCAGCGTATGCCATTGGTGGTCTTACTGCGTACGATGTCTGCACGCACCTCTCTGACAACCGGGACTGCGCGAGGCTCGCATACCTCGTGGGCGACGTAGTTACCGTGATTGCGGAGGGGGTCATGCATCGCAAGGACTTACCCCTTTATGGTAACCATAAAGCCAAGGAGGAGCTCAAAAGCCGCGATCTATTTCAACGAGACTGTACGAAAGCACCCAGCCTCTATTGCCCTATCATCATTGCTCGAAACCAAGACCTACGGGTTTAAAAGTGCAGTGCATTTTAAGGAGTGGTTACTAACTCTGTCATAGTCGAAGAGAGACTCCTCCTACATAGACGAGACTTCGAATCTGTAAACGTTATGCCCATAGTCTCCCGAGCCGAAACCAGCGAGCCGTCTGAAACCAAAGTCCAAGTCCTCGGGTTGCGACACGAGAATGGTGACGCTGCCGATCACGAACTGACCATGCGCTCCGACATGACGGGTGTAGCTCGACTATCCATCCCAACCCGATCGGCGGATGGTACGCTAGAACGGCGGGGATCCGGGTACGACTTCCTAGTATCGTACAAGGCGTACAAGTACGACATGAGCACCCAGCCAGACGAGGACGGCATCAAAGCGGTTGCAGACGCCATCGGCAAAGACTGGGGCAGTCGGATGACGGACCATAAAGATTGGGCTCAGTACATCGTCGCGGCGCAGTTCGGATCTCAGTGGAGGATCAACTTTGACATTATCCCCGAGTCAGGAGACAATTGGAACGAGCACGCTCAGAGCCAGGACGTCTGCGGAAGTGCCGAGTACAACTTTTAGATTGACGAGGCATCCCTGTACAATACGCTGTTATTTGATGAGGTGGAATGTATGCATGTTCGTAAAGGCATCTTGTCACGTTTAGTATAGTACGTAGTACGTGTAGTATGTGTAGCATGTGTGGCCAAGTTATGGATGTGGAGAAGAAACGAGAGAAGCCGAGAAGTTTGTCCAAGAATAGAATGGAGAATAGAATAAAATGATCAGCACGAAGCCACTTCATCGCGCCATGTCTTTAGAGTTTCAGCTGAATTTTAAGTTTCATTATAGCGTTAGTTAGGTAACGGTTAGTTATTAACCTAGATAGTTATGCTTATTCCGCATCTAGGCTGATCATTTACTTTTAAGTACATGCAGTCAGTTAAGGGGCAGAATGGACGATCAGCTTATAAGCCTTTGGCTGAATGCCTTTTCTTTTTCGTTTTCTTACGCACTTTTAATCTTCTCTCTTATCGTAGGCTTTTTATTGAATCCGAAAATCATAAGGTCGCTGTCAATATGGGCAACCCGAAAGAAGCCGGAGAGGAAGGTATATCACCACCGCCCTACACAGCGGTTGATACCGATGCACCTCCCGCTTCGCACAACGGCGAAGCGCCATCCTACGAAGCTATTTCCGGAGAAAGCAGCTCAGGCGAAGGTGTTATTTCCGGCATAAAGAACAGATTCCCGCAATCTCTGAACGCGTACTTCGAGAGGATGTTCATGTCGAAGGGATTCTACTTGGGAGAGCACGCCGGGGTTCCGCTTTACATGGTGACGGGCTTGCAGTCCGGGTGGCTATCGAAATTGACGTTAGAGATGCGCGCCGGACCAAAAGATACAGATCCTATCATCGCAACGGCAGCCCACGAGAAACGATGGAGCAGTGGAAAGCGCACCATCATTCAGATATTCCCCGACCCTGCCACCGACTCCGTCGACTCTGCCGGCCCTTCAACGTCCGCAGGCGGATCGGGGTCTAGTTCTGGTACCCCGGTGGCCGCCAAAACCATCACCATGACACAACAGCACGAACGGACTCGCTTATGGTACGATATACCTATCGAAGTAGGCATAGGGAAAGAGTTACGAGAGGAAAACTTCCAGTGGCGGCGCACGAGGGGGAAAGAAGCCAAGGAGCTAGACAACTGGGGGGAAGGGTGGAAATTAGTGAGGCTGGAAGGGACAGAGGCGGGCCACGGCACAACAAGTGACGACAAAGAAGTTGTCGCGGTGTGGACGCTCTACGGCGGCTTTAGCATGACCAAGTTCTGCAGATTCAGGTTCCTGGGTGCCGGTGCCACAGGGGTGCTTGGCGACACTTTCGCCATTGCCGCGCTCATCAGCGGTTTGAAGATATGGTACCTCGAGTGGCTACAGCTAACTGCTACTAATGCTGCTGTTGCCACTTCTTGAGAGGAATTTGTATAGGATTATTTGATGGTTGATGTTATTAGGTGTTCTCTGTGTTTATGGGAAAGATTTGAACTAAGATATGGCAATAGGCATTGAGCGTGGATTAATATCTCTATTATACAAACCATTTGGCATATATATATATCTCTCTCATTAACTATGATTCTCTTTTCGTTTCTTACTTAATAAGTATAGAGTATAAGCATTCAGTATAGGAGGCCATTCTCGAATTACCAACGTATTCAGTATACGACGGAATCCTTTAATGTATTGAAATCTCATCATGTAGGTAAAGTCATAAAACGAGAAAAGAATCCCAACCGTCTAATCTCTAAGGAAAGGCGGCCTTCACTGCTAGCTGTGCCTCTCACCCCTGATATTCACATTTGACGATCTCATGCCGCCAATACGCATAACCGACAAACGGGGTACTATAATTAAACAGCCGCAGATACGGCGTATTCAGGGACAGCCAATTGGATGGCGATACAGCCATCTTTATTCTGATCTTGGGTAACCAATCAATAGCTTAGCTAAAGACCAACATCTGATACATATGGACCCTTAAACCGGCATTTGAACGAGGTAGATTTATTTATTAAGGAGACGCTAGTTACTCTTGGAACTTTTGAGCTTTATCTCTTTCGTAATGGTTTCACCTCGACTCACCGCTGTATTTGGAGCTTTCGTATGAACCTAACAAGCGTAAAGCTACATAGCTATCAACTAGGTCAATACCCTGTGCGACTTATACCTTTATGAGAAGTTACACATCATCGGTCTCTGGACTTGGTCTATAGGCATGGTCGTCTTGATGATGATAAAGTACATCCAATCTTTTATGCATAAGAAGATATATAGGAGGTCCAGAAATTGTAAGTAAAAATGCTTATGAATCTCAGGTAGTTTAACCCGCTAATGTTGTGTCTCTTGAGATATGTATATTACATACATCTTCAAATTAGACTCATCATCACTACAATGTGTGGGAGTCTCTCCCTCCCTTGTTTTTCATCTTTTCTTCAAAGTATTCAACCTCTTGATCTTTCAACCAGCCATGGCTTATAGCTTCTCGTAGCCTCTCGTAACCTCGGACGTAACTTCGTAATCTCGTAGCCTCGTAGCCTCGTAGCAGTATCGTAGCGGTATCGTAGCTATCGTAGCTATCGTAGCTATCATAGCTATCATGGCAAATAGCCTCATAACTAGAATCTGCCTGCCTGCCTGCGAGCTCGGAACGTACGTTCGTATGTACGATACGTGGGTACCTAGTATATATTCCCGTCTGCTTCCCATGTACATACCTCTCTTACAAGCTCCCGTAAATATAATTTTTGTTTTAAAAAACAATTAAAAATCATTTTAAAAATGTTTAACATATAAATACTTGAAATCAATTTAATATATCAAAAACCTTCTTATTATTCAATTATTTACCAAAACTCAAACATTACAATTAGGGGTTAAACTATCAAATTACAGTTAATCGACGGTTTACTGGAACCAACGCAACTTGATATGGAAGTCCCGTCCCCATCCCCATTCCCATCCCCCCCTGGGCACAACACCCCGCGATAGTGGATCCCTACCACTCACCCGCCGTCCCATTTCCTCACCCCCACGTAACCCAACCCAACCCATCCATCCATCCACCCATCTCCCACCCACCCCTTGTATGCATCCCAAATAACCATTCCGCAAAACCAACCTAAACCTCCCCATCCCATCCCAAGTACCGGCATGGCATATATTAAAACAAGCATAAGCGTCGCCGGGGACGAAGAAAAAAAAAAAAAAAACTACTCTAAATCACGGCAGCTAACCAGCTAGCCCATCGGTAATCTAAACATAGAATCTTCGTATCCGTACTCCCCAAATACCACCTACCTACGAAATACCTACGTACGAAACAGAGCAAGAAAAAAAAAAAAAAAAAAAAGCTCGGTCAAATTCATGAGCCGCACACGAAAATCCCCCGGAACGGCCAAGGGGAAAAAACGAATACCTAACAACAGCAATAGTTAATAATAATAATAACTCCATCCCCTTCTCAATTGTTTAATTATTCCCTTCAAATTTAATTAACTTGTCAAACCATTACACAGATCTACTCGAATCCTTACGGCTATCTCACGTCAAACGTAACACGGCCATTAAACAAAACTCCTACAAATCTACAAATTCACAACAACGAAAAAAAAAAAAAAAAAAGGTTCCATCATCACACAATATTTTTCCTATCAACATAACCGCCGTAACCGACGCAAAGCGCAGACATGAATAATGGGCGGTACGCAATACCGTAACCCATCTTTCTTCTCATCTTCTCTAACCCCCATCTCATTGATTGATTGAACATATACACACACAAAGTAACAATCATCATCATCATCATTCCCAATCCAGCGAGGATGAGCCAACCAACTATGACTTCTTCCTCTTCTGTGTGAGACGAGGTACCATCACCCCTCTGATCCCATTTTTCTCTTCGCGGGACGGAAGGGTCGTTGTGCCTCTATTATCAGAAGAAACAAAATTCCCTGCCCAACTCCCTATTTGAAAAAGAAGAAAGAATTTGCACTGTCTATTTTCCTTTTATACCCCTCCGTTGTGTTTATTTCCCTCTCTAATATAGCTTTTAAGAAAAGACCGCAAGATGTCAAGTTTGGAAGTGGGTTCGACCCTCTTAAGTAAGGGTGTAACCGCCGTCGACGCGGACGTCGGCTCCCGTCACGTATGCGCTGGCATCTGACAGCAGGAATGTGACGGGACCCATAAGATCAGCGGGTTGACCCATCTTACCCTGCGGGATGAGAGAGGTCCACTGCTTCTTGAGGTCTGGCTTGTCGTCGAGAATCTTCTCGGTGCTATTTGCGGCATTTTATTAGTCGCTGTTGGATGCGATTCGGCCAAGTTTGACGACGCGAAAGTTAAGCAAGGGATGACGGTGGTACTTACAGAGCGGTCAACATGTAACCGGGGGAAATGCAGTTGACACGGATGCCGGCATGGGCCCACTCGACGGCGAGGGATGCGGCCAGATGTCGGACAGCGGCCTTGGCGGAGTTGTACGGACTGGAAAATGAAACTCGGTTAGCTTCGACCGTTGAAACAACACGACGCTCGGATATTGGGGAAAACTTACGCCTGAGGCTGAGGAACGTTGACGATGGCACCGGACATACTTCCGATGAAGACCATGCTTCCCGGGCTCTTGCGCTCCATGAGGTGCTTGGCGACGGTGATAGCAAAGAGGTATGTACCATCGACGTTGACGCTCCACAGCTTGCGCATGCGGTCAATGGGGTAGTCGACAGCGTTGTAGTTCTCGGTGAAACCGGCGCTGGTGACGAGGTGGTCGATCTTTCCGTGCTCCTTGATGATCTCGTCAATGCAGCTCTGGACAGACTCGGCATCCGATACGTCGGCGTAATGAGCGGTGACCTTGGGCACTCTGGTGGCGCCGGGGTTCTCCTTGCGGAACACGTCAACCAGCTCGATAGCTTGGCGTTCGGCTTCTTCCTCTATTTTGTTGGGGATGAATTGTCAGCATTCGTCTCGGTCTGTTACAACTCACCGCAGATCTGCGGAGGCAATGTGGAAATTGACATAGGAAGTGGAGCGTGGGAGCGTGGGAGCGCGGGCCAGGGGCGACGGCGATGAGATGGCAAAGCAAAGCAAAATTGAAGCGAAGATTGCCAATTGTAGGTAAGGATTGGGAATTGGTCGAAGGGGAAGATATGGTATCCAAAGGGAAAAAAAAAAACAAAAAAAAAAAAAAAAAAACTCACTGTTCATGTCGACAATTGCCAGGTTGGCACCACTGATAACCATGCCTTGACCCATGACAAGTCCGAGACCACGAGCACCACCGGTAACCACGCCGACCTTGCCCTCGAGGGAGAAGGAGGCGAGAGTGCGCTTCATGTGGAAACCACCACGGCCTTGGACGGGGGCAGAGGAAGGAAGGGCGTCTTCCTCGGGGTACTCGACGGTGATGCTGTCGTCTGTACGGGCGAATGCACCGGGAGGAGGCGTAGGCATCTTCTTGTCCTTGTTATCTGCGTTGTTAAGAGGGTTGTTGTTGTTGTGGATGTAAGCTGCGCTAGC
Source organism: Daldinia sp. FL1419 (assembly GCA_025201765.1). Classification (NCBI taxonomy): domain Eukaryota; kingdom Fungi; phylum Ascomycota; class Sordariomycetes; order Xylariales; family Hypoxylaceae; genus Daldinia; species Daldinia sp. FL1419. The sequence continues at coordinate 156,586 of MU623342.1, forward strand.
AGGGAGAGCTGATCGAGGAGCAGCAGCTCTGGCAGAGGCACCGACAGCTCGTGCCGAGGCGCGGAGTAGGTTTCGCGACAACATTGTGAGTGAGATATGTGATGTATAAGTTGAGGATAAAGGGAGTTATTTATATATAAAGAGTAGGATGTTATGGATAAGAAGTGAGAAGGAGGATGAGTATGTGTCGAGTATGTGTCGAGTATGTGTCGATGTTGTCAAGTCAAGTGCTGAATAGGAATTGAGTTGCCAGATAAGTGAGACCGAGCTTCAGTTTGCACAGGTTGACGATTTGGATTAGGACTGTGTCAGCAAATGACGTATGCGGGCTTCTACCGTCAAAATAGAGCTCTATACCGCTTTTGAGTGTAAAAGAGAATCAATGTTTTGGAAGCAATTCACTTGCAATTGGGAACCGTCTTGGGTTTTAAAGACGGAGGATGTGAGAGATAAAAGGAGGGAAAAATTCAGACCGACAGGAAAATCATTGGTAAAGAGCCTGGGAACACACGAGAGAGTGGGAAAAACTAAACCACCGCCCAGGAGGTCAGGGGACCGGAAAACTCACGATCTTCCTCGGACGCTCACTAACAATAAATTTTTTTTTCTCTTGGGCTTCTTCGCCTTCTCCAGCCTTTGACGATCTATACCCCACTGGCTCTTAGCACATGCGGTACCTATCTTACGGCGTTGTACTGCGTACCTCCTATACCTATAAGTCTTCTATAGGTACATCTTATAGGTACATCCTTAGCGTAACGGGTACTACTTAGGGTACTATGCAACTGCGTAACACCTGTGTGTGTGAGTCCAAGCTTCCCTTAACACCCCTTTCCCCCCCTTCGGTTCTCCCCTAGTGGAGGGTTGGAGGGGTAGTACGATTAAGCTTAGGTGACTTTTAGGTGCTTTTAGGTGGGGACTAGACTCTGTAAGGCCCATTCTAGACTTGTCAAGACTAACGAGTTAGTGTGGCTAGACCAAGTCCGTCCTTGTTCCTTCATAGCTTTTCACGGTCTATCTGGTGATATGAGCTGCTGAAAAGTTGTCTGCCCATTCGTATTATGCAGAAGGCTACGCACATCCCGCATCATGTGTACTGGATGTATGTGCGTAAAATGGTAATGTACCTAACGTATGTACAATACATGATGTACATCCAACCTAGAAAACATAATCCATTAGGTGCATGCCCGCTATGACGGTACATGCATGTACGTATATCCATAATCGTATACTTGTACCACTTATACCGAAGCACGAAAAGAACAAAAAGAACCTCGCTGCCCTCGAAATAATCGGAAACAGCTCAACAGCCAATGCAATGCTACATGTGGCCGTTGCCCAGATCATTCTGCGTCCCGAGTTTCTCAAAGCTCTCAACCAGGACGCCAGGACGCCAGGATCCATTGCCAGGATATTTTCAGAACCTTGGAAGTGCAGAAGTGCGGCCCCGCAAAATACCCAGAACTTTGAGCCAAGCGAGCAAAAGCTAGCAGGTAAGAGCTTTCCACAGTTACAACTTTTATATAGATTACCTACCTAGGTACCTACCTACATAGGTATTTCATCGTATTGTACAATACAATACCTAGGTAGGTACCGTATGTATTCAAGTATTGCACTTATCATTACATCCTACCCTCTAGCAGCTATCTAGCATTACTAGTAATGCACTACCTAAATTGCAACCCACATCAGTGGGAGAACGCCCCCCGGGAATGGGTAGCCAACAGGAATACCCGCCTACGCCGTACACGTAGCGTAGCGTAGTAAAGGGGAAGAAAAAAAAAAAGAAAGAAAGAAAAATAAGAGGACATGGGGGAACAAATTAGTACGCGGACCTAAAAGGGGATAACATAGGTTGAATACCGGTTTCCGCTGAACGATAGTTATTGAAAATACAGCCGCCTTTTTTTCTTTTTGCTCTAGGTTAGATTATACGACTTCCCGTCCTTCCCCCATCGGAAACCGGAGCCAATTTCCATGTTCGTGGGATTTGCTATCGCTAACTTTACCCTGCCCTGTCTTATCCCGTCCTATGACCTATTTTCTTTGCTCTTTTATTATTTATTATTTAATTTTTTTAACACCATCTTATGATTGTCGGAGGTCTCCCGTGTCTTGCCATTGTCACCGCAAACTGGGCTTTTTCTTTTGCCATTTTTGCCCTTGTCGATTGTAGATCCGAGTACTGTTCGAGTTTAGTTTCTGAGCCTCCCCGAACTTCTAACAGCGCATCCAAAATGCATAATGATAACACCATTTCTCTTGACCTTACTGATTCATTCGTCGCGTGTCATTTTGGAACTTGTTCTTTGTTGAGTAATGCCACCCTGACCCAAATTATATTACTCAGCCCGTCTTCAGGGGTCCCTAGGTATTCTTAGGTTGGCATTGTAGACATTTTCGGTTCATAGTAGAGCCGCACTCCTCCGCCTCCGATGTTCCGAGGTCACGATGGTTGCAAATATTCTTCCCACTTTCCCATCCTCCCACGCTTAGAAATAGCTTGTCTTCTTTCGTTGTTAGTACTCAATGTACCACCCGCGAGCACGATGTCTAGCGCGGGGGGGTTGAGCCCTACCCCGGCCTTGAGGCTTTTTCTTGTCACACGAGTCCAGGGTAAGCTTTGGTCTCACGATAGCTTCCAAGCTTTCCCCAGTGCCCCCAGTATCCCGTGCCCGCAAAGAGATTGCGTCAAATAAATTATTACGTTTCTTTTATTGTTTTCCCCTTGAAAAGCTAACCATGGATACTAAGCGAGTCTTGTATTACATTATACCTATGATAAGACATATATTGATTCCCACCCTCCCTTCCGTTTTTCATTGCACGTTTCTTGTTCTCTAGTCGGCTGCACATTTCTGCAAGTAGCTCCTCTGGTAGCTCTAGTGGTAGCTCCAGTGGATTCCAGCACCACACGGTCGACAGCAAAAATGATTAAAAGAAGAAAAAAATCCCGCGAAGAGTGTCGACCCCGCTAGAAACGCGTGATTTCCGAAGAAAGACTGCATATGCGTGTACGCCCCCTATCTTACACAACGGAATAAAAATCACTTGCCCTATTAGTATCGTGGGCTGGGCAAGTCTACCTGCAAGCTTATGCCAATTGCCAATCGCACGGATAACGGGTATCAACTTTATAGAAAAAAAATATTTATGCCGTCTTAATGTGCTCCCGAGCCTTCTGCCCTTTTCCGAAACTCCCGCGGTCTTAGTGAACAAATAAAAACTTGTGATTCGTAATGATAGCCGGCGCGCCGTAATGATGTGGTTCGACGTCCTCCCTTCACCAGCACTTTACGCTGCTTCTTCTCGACGGTAAACGCTTTCTAATCGTTTAGGCCGAACATCCGACGCAATGCTCCGAACTTCTTTTTCTTCTTATGTCCTACTCCGTCGACGGTCACGTCATCTTGTTCTTTCTCGTACGCTGTAGAGAGCCCCAAATTTGTATTTCGTCTGCCATTTAGTTCGGGCCTCGGAGTGGTTCCTGAAGTACCGCTTCCCCCGAGTAGATTGCCGGCCGAGCTTGATCGTTTGATACCTTCGTTCCCGGAGGGTTCGCCCAAGGGCCAACTGTCATTTCCTTTTACGGAAGATCTTTTCTGGAGTCGTAGACTAGAAGAGTTGTCGTTTCGGAGGTCTCTTAGTTGTTCACTACTTCGTTCTAATCTGGTATCACGCCTGGCTGCGCTTTCTACAACCCCGGAACGTTGAATTTTACCTGTTGGACCGGCCCGCTTATTACGTCTTAATATCCCCATTAGGGAGCTTCGTCTGTCTCTATTCGGCGCAGTAGGGATCGATATGGAAGTATCAAATCCGCCGCGACCAGATCGCGATCGAGTAAGTGTAGCAGTACCAAGAGCCCCAGAATTTGAACGGGTTAACCCCGCATCGTCGATGGGAGCCTTGCTTCGCGGGCTTTGCATAGGACTAGGCATCTCATCGTCACTATCGGGTAATGCCGGTGAATCCTCGTCTACTTCTGGTACAGGCGTAGATTTTCTAAAGCCAGCAGCTCCAGTAGCAGCTCCACGAAGAGTTCCCCTAGAAAGGGGTCCTGGCTGCGTTGAGGAGCTAGGACGAATGCTCTCCTCGTCACTTGAATCGTCGAAGCGGCTATGAAAGCCGGGAATTTCGCCTTCATCTTCGTCGCTCGAGTCGCCGAAACGACTAGATCTCTTGGAGTGCTTTGGTGTAGAATTCTTGTTCGACCGATTAAATGAAGGGAAGTGGATAGATGGTAGAATCCTTTCTTGACTCGACACACTACTAGAACGCAGCGTACGTCGCATGGCAGGGGCCGGTGTGCCGCTTATAGCATTGGTGGCGAATCCTTGTCGGTACGAAGAGCCGGTTGGTGAGAGCGACCGTAGGCTGAATCGTCCAGAGCCCCTAGTTATATCCTGAGCCGGATTGGCGGATGAAGGGCGCATGGAACTACGAAGGCTATATCCGCTGTTACGGGCGGTAGCGCGGTTACGTTTGAAGCTACTGTCGCTGGCATCGGACCCGCGGCGTTGCAATGTGAGTTTATCATTGGGAAAGGAGCTGCTTGCTCCCCCGGTAAGTAATTCTCGAGCAGCTTGTTGCGCCTGTTCTCGAGTCGACCTTGATGAGACAGGGGTAGATTTCTCATTCTGTATAGCCCGACGAGAAGTCTGACCTACTTGCCCTCCCGTTTGAGGCCTCATTGATTTTCGCATGCCGTCAGAAGCCTGCCCGTCCCTTTCGCCCCGCAAAGACATGCGCACTCGCGACGACGTTGCCGGCTGACGAATGGGTTCTTGAGTAGATTTCGGCCTGGGCTTAACTACAGATGCTTTTGCAGGGCTTGTGGATAAGACGGGTTCGGGTTTTTGTGTAGATGTTCGAGGTCGAGATTCAGTTACTGCCCGTTGTTGAGTAGTTGTCTTTTTTACAACGTTCTTTCGAACAGGGCGCTCAATTTCATCCTTGTCTCCCTCAGCTCCGGCCTCTTCCATTGCTTCACGCTCGAGTTGAAGTCTCTTCTCGGCTGTTAAACTACGCCAAAATGCTTTTGCCTGTTCCCAGTTATCCTGGTCTCGCACCGGTTCCAAGGTATTGAAGGTGGTTCCAGCCTGTCCATTAGCCTGGGGTTGGTGCTTCTCATGGGACTCTTGTGGAGCATCACCAGGTAACTCTGATATTTGGGATGGAGCGGTTTTGTCCATAGGCTTCTCAACAACGGCATCCAGGGATAGGAAACCGTCTCCCTCGGCATTCCAGGGATCTTCGTACGCGTCACTGTATATGCTTGCAGAGTCATCTGTGGATTCATTATGCGCTGCGTCTAACGGGGCTGTTGTAGCAAGTGTAGTCTGAGGAAGTACCTCAGGTTGGACGGGATGCACTGTTGCTTTTGGCTCAAAGATCGGCGCTGAGGGCGAAGTAGACCCATTAGCCTTACTATCAGTATTCTGTAGTGCGGACTGAAAGTCACGGGATTTTTCCGACCCATCGTCTGGGAACCCGCCTGGAACGTCAAAAAATGGTTCTTCAAGTATGCTGGCAGTAGGTGTGTCTTGTTCCAGGACTTTTGGACTGGGCTGTATAACAGCTATCTTGGGAATGTCGTGCGGAGGCAGGCGAATTACATCCGGCACACTTGCCTCCGAGTTGGCCAGCCTTTTCTCGAGAATAGTGGAGTTGTTCTGAGAGTTATCTTGAATATCTGGCTGGGTAGTCTGTGTGTTGGGAAAATCCTCCATATCGCTTGCCCCTCCGACGCTATTCAGAAGATCATCATCAGAATCGGAGCTCCTAATGCTATCTGATATATAGCCACTTCCTTCTACAGAAGTCACTACCGGTGGCAAGGGTTCCCTAAACCTTGAAATATTCGGTGCGTTACGCGGAGTTTGTTCTCGAGTAAAGATCGAGTCAATAGCCTGATCACTCGATTGACCCAGCGAGGGTCCTTCAGGAGCTTTTGAGTTGCTGGACGGGTTTGGGGCGGATGGGTTTAAATCGGGTGAATGGGTTAGCTCATGAGGACGTATAAGAGGTCGTTCTTCAGGTTCCCTTGGTTTTCTCTCCCTGATACTCCCAAAGCTTGGTAAGGCGGGTCGAGGCTTCATAATTTCATCGTCGTCGAGTGTAATTTCTCTTCTCTTACTTCGCCCAATATTGCTGTACCAAGGTCGCTTATTTTGCTGAGGACTCGGTGGCCCTAACTCGTCCGTGTCTCCCGCAGATTCGCCTACCACCGTAGCCATAGTTCGATCATCAAAACTAACGCGAACCGACTTTTTACGAGGCGTCGCGGTCTCTTCTCGTGGCGGAGATACGTCGCGAGATCTTAAAACGTCCGAACCTTTCTCTGATGGAGATACTTCCCTCGATGTCGAACTTGTACGTTTGAGAGCCGACTTGATAGGCGATGCCGATCTTGGCAAAGGAGTATGCCGTACTGCAAGGCTATCTGACGGAGTCGTTGAGAAATGAGCCTGTCGAGCTGGGCTGTTCGAGGTCGATCGTCTCGCGTAACTTTCCTTTTTTGAAAGCTCCATAACTGGTTTGTTTTTCGCGCCTTCGGTAGGGGAATTGGCCTTTTCCATAGTCGCGTTAACCCGGCTTTGTTTTACCACTGCGTGACGCGATTCATCTTTGGAAGATAGATCTTTGGGTTGCCCAAAAATAGACTGCCTTGTTGGAACCGCGTCTAGCGCTTCTAGTACCTTTCGAGACGGTTGAATTATCTCGTCTTCTTGGCCGGATATGTCCTCCGGTTCATCCGTAACAGTATCCGGTTTCGTCTCTAAAACTGGCGAACTTCGATTAGAGTAATCAGAAATCGACCGGAGAGAAGGGCTATCAATTCTTGATACATGTGTACTTCGGAATTGTGATAATTGATTATCGCCGTCCAACCCCTCTTGATTTTGCCCCAGTTGTCCTGGCACCATAGCAACGATGTTGGTTGTGGGCTCTCCTAATGTCAGCGACTCTACTTTCGGCGGTGTCTCAACGATCGGCACTTCTTGCTTATGGGTATCCCGTTCACTTGTGTCCGCATCGATAACAGTCTCTCCCGTTCTTGGACCTGCTGTCTTTTCTAGGTAAATAACTTCTCTATGAGGTCCACCGTATTTCTTCCTTTTTGGCTGCTTCTCTGCCGTTTCCTTGGAAAAAGTGTCGCCATCTACCGTAGGTTTTGGAACCATCCTCCTAGAATTTGGGTCATATACCATTGGTAGATCAGACTTTCCGCTTGTGACCGAAGATATGGAAGCTCTGTTTGATCTAGGTGGGGAAGCGGGCCTACGCGGTTGGGGACCAGAAAATTGCGGCGCTTGGGCGTAGGTAGGAGACGCAGGTGGTGACTGGGCTCGAAAAACAGTCGGGTACGAAAAGTTCACCGAGGAACTCCTGCTGTCAGGCCTCTGCGACGTAGTAGCGGTACTCTGGGGTTTTATCGGTTGGGGTTTCCGTGTCTTCATCGGTAGATCGGATGTCCTAACGTTACTCGGGTCGCCCGATGGTTCAGTATGCCACGAAGAATGTCCTGGCTTCAATTTCTGTGACGCCGTCTTGAAATTTTGCATTCCCACACCTGTGGAAGCCTGACGCGGCACCTTTTTATGATCTGCAGGTATTTGAGGTACTGGTGGGTGGTCGTCGGTCGCATGAATCGAGCCGGCTCGATGCGGCGAAGGAGTTCGAAATGTACGTTCTGCCATACTGCTCGAACTATTCGTTCTTTTAAGCTCCGCTGGACGTGAACCAGCAGCGGCTGCGGCGGCACTTCCTGCCGAAGATACAGAGGCACTTCGGCGTATCGTCCGCTTTGTTTGAACTTCACCTACATTTGTAGGTGTATGAGGACGTGCTCGGAGCGCAGCAGCCGCAGCGGCCGACGAAAGCGACCTGCTTGGTTTATGGTTGGAGGCAGACATGAATGCGGATGCGGCGGCTGATGTTGCATGTGGATCCGCGGTTCTGGAATTTAGATGCTATGGAATTTCAGAATAGTTATTAGCATTTGCGATGAATATTCAAATGGAAATAATAAATGATGGTATGGGCTAGGAATATCGTCATAATGAGTGAATAGTCCATACGACCCAACGGGGAAACCCCCTTCGTACCAACCAACCACGAAGCGATCCGAGAGACATTCATAACTAGCGCCTTGAGTAGATAAAGAAGCACGAGTCGTGCAATCTTGTAGTAATTGATATTTGGCGCCCTCAGACAATGGAATGCGACGACTCGATATGAACTAGAGACAAGTCGAATGAGCTACTTACAGGGTTTGGGGGCCGATGTCTTCGCGACGAGCCGAACATCTTGACTGAGCGACCCGTAGGCTCGAAGGCCTGGTCTGAATCAACTATAATAAAGGCTGCATGGGAATACAATTATCGACTAATGCGTTTATAATACGTATAATGTGTATAATACGTAGCAAATCAAATCTTGCATGAAACCGCGACTATAGATCATAAACTGGCTTTGTGTTGAAAGAGACGCGGGAGGTAAGCGAAACTTGAAATGGATTTTCCTGGCGCGTTTGGGGAAAAAAAAAGACTTTAGGAAGCTTTCTCAGGAACGGAAATCCTGGGAAAGGTCGAGGTATGATGATGACACAAAAAGAAAAGCACCCCAAGACACCCTAAGTCACACTAAGTACTGGACACTATGCACTATTCCTATGCGCTATCCACTTAGCTGTTCAAATTAAGACGAAATAGGTACAGTGCCATCATTCTAATCTCTACGTGGGGTGACTACTGCTTCCCACGCAGCGAACTCCACTCTGGCACTCATATATCATCCTAGGTTAACCGGTTAGGTTAGATACCTTAGGTACCTATGTATTGCGGCAATAGCACTTTAATGATAGAAGGAGGATCTGATTACATACAACCGGACTCGTGGCTAATATTGGAGCCCTCAAAGACCCTGAAAAAGAAAAAGACTCAATTTAATACCCATTCTGCCATTGGTCTTTACAACCGACAAATTAGAACTTTATTTTCCAATATAGAGCCACGTCTTATTTGGGACTACTGGTTCTACGTGAGCAATTCTTAAATTGCTTACTTAGCTTCCTAATTAATTGGTATACGAATGTCACCATAGAAACCCAATCGGCTCATGTTATACAATTTATCTATATATGTTTCTCTTTATGGTGTAACTCAAAGTTCAAGTTACAAGTCTTACAGCTACCTACCTTAACCTATGCACCTGAATGACATTTATTTTCAATGCGCACGCATTGCCGCACGCACAAATGTGGATAACGGCTAAGTAACCTACAATGACGTCATCTAAATGGCTAACTTAGACACATGGATATAACTTGCTTCATATGTACCGAGGTACGTAAAGTAATCCTATAATTACAAAGGATATCCTTATCACTCACCGTTTTAGCATCATCACCTTGACGAATGCGGCTTTTCCAGATTCAAATCTCCGCGGAATCGGTGTTCTACTACAATTGCGAATAGATATCGATTAAAATCTAATCTATGCTTGCATAGGTCCATAGGTACTTAGGTACAGTGCCATGTCACACAGGTGACGTTACCAATCGTTAGACCGATATAATTAACACTTTAAGTTAAACCCAACGGGCGCGCAATGGAAGCAGGTGCACACGTGCTCTACTACGTTTGGCCCCCTTAATTCATCCTACCTACCGCTCAAGCACATAGTAACTCGTAGACCATTTCTCTGGTTTTCTTGATATTAATTTAATAGCTAGACACAATTATCAAACTTACCTTCCTGGGTAACGTTTACGGCGTTGCGATTCAAGAAGCCAAGCGTCCTTGTATACCTATGCTCAGGCAGGCAGAGCGAGCTCAGTACGCTAATGTGTGTGATCCATGGTCTCTTATGATCTATCTGGTCTATAGGCCCTGAGGCCGTTCTAATGACAGTGCTTGAAAGGGGTACTGATCGTAGCACACCAAGTGCAATTTGATGATCTACAGGTATTGACAACGATTCCTAATCGCCGATGCCAACCTTCTGAATGCTCGCTTAGTTTAGCCCATAAGATTATTCATCCTCCGCTGCGCAACCACTAATCTTCAGAAGCCGAAAAAGTGAATTGAAACGCTACAATAGGCTTTACGGTTGATACATAGCCTTGTATTTCGAAAAACATATGGGTCGAACGATAGGGAGGGGAGAGATGACACTTAGAGTTCAAAACTCCAGGCATATGGCATATCTAGGATACGATCCTAGAGAACCGATGCGAAAAGGGGCGTTCGGAAATATAATACGAGTTGAGAAAGCGACAGTGACACGCGCTATCAAAGCTGGGATACCAAATAACCCAACCAATCGAAGGCAAGAGTCAGATACTTGTCAATGGGTCGCATAGATATCGTCAAGCGCATCCTCTATACTTCTGCCACCACCGCTGCCGCGCACTCGTGGCTGACCATTAAGCATAATTCCTTCAAATCTCCCCTCTTCGTAGCGATCTTCAGATTCATAACCATTTTCTTGATCTGCGTCGTTGGTTTGATCTCGGTGTAGATTCTGATCGTCATCTCCATGATCATTCGTATGCGGTGGAGGAGGAGCGTGCCCAGTTGTAGACGTAGGATTACGTTCGGAAGTATTGGAGTTATTCTTGGCTGGCATCTTACTCGCCTTCTTGCCTTTACGCGACTTCATCTTTGCCTTCTCTAGCAACCTACGTCGTTCTGCTTCTTCTCGACGCCGTCGGCGGTCCTTGATCTCGTATTGTCGAATCAATGCTTCAGGAGGACGACCAAAGATCCTTTCGTATTCGCAGAACTCGCAAATCCAGATATCCTCCGGCGCCGGCGGGTGGTGGAAATTCTGGTATTCTGTTTCTTTACGGCGTTGTCTGGCTGCTTGTAGGAGGGAATTACCGCGGCGCTTCGATTTTTTCGGTGGCACATTCCCTTGAACTGACCCCTTTGCTGCTTCCTGGGCTGTCGCATTGGCTCCTCCCTGTATGTTACTCGATCCATTCGGAGGTGGCCCCGATCCGTTTTGAGACCTAGCACTAAGACTATTGTACGATTCTCTATAATCCGAATGTGTTTGGTTCATGTGATGGGTAGGCCCCATCTTTGACGGCGCCGGGTCGGAACCAGGCCAAGAGACTGGGTTCTGGGAATCAAACGTGAATGTAAACTGTGCCGATGATGTTGGACTATGCTTTGTAGACGCTTCTTGGTGCAAAAGACTGATGTTTTCCTGGCCGTGTGGTACCTGAAGTTTCTCAGCGCTAGCAATAGCATTAGAGATAATTCCGGAATTCTCCCCTATGACGTGGCAATATATGTTAGTCGTTAATTGTTTCCGAATAGGTACCATGTTTTTGCCTAGAGGCCGCTGCCACCAAAAAAGGTAGGTAGCCTTTATATAAAAATAGGATGAATTAAAGACGAAGTTCCACGGAATTGAACTTACCTGTAGGCGGTGATGAATATTGTATACCACCTGGTTTGAGTTTACTAGGTGTCCGATTTCCCCAGCTGCTATTCGGGTCTGACAGGGTCCTTAATGGGCTCCTACCGTTACGGACTCGGCCGTACCTGCCTCTACCAGGACCGGAAATCCCTTGTCCGCCTGCCGCAAGACTTCCACTCGGATGATAAGCTGCAGAAGCTGATCCAGAATTATCTAAAGACCCCTCGTCGCCCGCTGCTATGGGCGATGATACCCCTAATGCTCCAAGGTCATTCAACACGTGCGTGCCATTCAGGATTGTCTCGCCAGCAGTCGGAATTTTCCTCTTCTTCTTATTGTTGCTATTTTCAAACGAATCGTAGCCGTCTACGGAGGACGCGGTAGAAGGCGGCGGCGGCTGTGGGTTCAGTTGCCGAGATTGACCCTGTCGTAGAGGGGCACGAGTCGCATGTGCTGGCGAATCGTGGAGGGGCCGTGAAACGAAAGCTCTCCGAGCTTGTCCAATCAATGAATGTCCGCCGTTTTCATTACCTAGGCCATTTCTACGGAGGCTAGTTTCTTGACCCAATTCAGCTGCGTTCTCTCGGTGTGCCACATTTAGAGGTTCGGCTCCTAACGACGCCAAGTCTTCCTTTGCATTGTATGGGTAGACAAATAGCGGAGCCGCAGTCTGAGGCGCGGGGGGGTATTGAATGCTATCGGCAACATCTGGAGAAAGCCGTTCACGTAGTCGACGTTTCGGGAGAGGCCGAATGGGCCGATCATGAAATAGTGACGACGATTCGGGAGACATATTTTCTGAAGGTCCTGCTCCGCGACCATGTCGCAAGAGTGTTAGCCAAATGGCCCTAAATGGAGATACAATGCAAAAACACATGGTGTTAGGAGTATCATAAATGCGCCCTTGAAAGTTGAAAATTGAAAATTGAAAGCGACGAGCGTTGTTAAATCTCAATTCGCTGGATATGGTTTGTAGCCATTTCCCTAACAACGGCGCGAAAGTGTACCGTAGAAGAGCAGGTGTCGGGTTTCAAGGCCAACAGGTCCAGCCAAAATTTCAGGCAGACAGACGAACAGGTGTCTCGGCTCTAGCAATCATCTCTTTTCTACTGTGCATGTTCCTCACCGGGGAAACAACGTACCCATTACATCCCGCTATTACAATTGTAGCGCTGACAGCCCAGCTGTCTCCTCCAATATACTTCCTGCTCTGCTCAACTCTTCTATTTAGAGTAAGCGTCGAGGGTTCGCGCGGTAAGTTATCGTACAGCGATTCGAGACGAATTCAGCGACGGCGGATGTACAATTTCGTAGTCGCGTTCGTTGAAGCGACTTCTCCCCCCTATTTTCTATATATATTATGGCAAAGATTAATACCGGACCTCTTAAGCAGATGGCAGGTAATTCTATCGGAGCCAGTTACCTGACCCCAGCCAGGAAGTGCTACTTAGCCTTTGGCAGATATACCGCTGCTTGAGAAAAGCAGAAGATGCCGAATGGGCTTTGTTGGTACATACAGAAATGAAAATTAGCGGAAGCTGGTTGAAGTGGTAGGTTTGGTAGACTTGAATGACCAATGCAACCCAAAGACGAGTCTCCGTGGCGTTCCGTTATTCAAGATGATCCCCTTTTTGGCGGGGAAGATTGATAGAATGGATTTACGATAAGGGTCGATTTTGTACAAGCTAAGAAGAAAACTCGATGCCTTGACAATGAATATGCAAAGAAGTTGCAGAAGCAAGAGCAAAAGATGTTTGTTTTCGTTGCTGAGAGTTTTGAATTTGAGGAGGAATCAGGTGGGAGTTCCTAACAAGTTTCGGCAATGTTGAGTAAAGTGGTAGGTACTTACAAGGTAGAAGATCAGTTGTGCTGGCGATATGTAATTGACTGAGCAATGGCTGCCCACACTGTCACACGAAAGGGTTTAGGATCGATGTACCGTACGAAATACTAGGTCGAAATACATAGGTACAAGGGCCAATCAACCCTGATATTGCCCCATTAGTAATCTACCTGAAGCTTGACTTGCGCAGTGAGTTCAAAGTTTAGTTCCGGCTAGAAAGTTAGATTGGTAGGTAGGTACCTAGGGACCTAATACTTACCATGTCCACTACCTCTAAAATATTACCTACCTAGGTACCTTCCAGGCATACTATTAGTGTAACTACCTACCTAGGTACAATACACAAGTACCTAAGGACATCTTATGGAATTTAGTAGGCAGATTTACTAAGGTAGTACCTCCACCACATATATCTTATTAGGTACAGTCGCTAAAATACTGTGTTCTACGCAATTCGTCCCGATTACAAGTAATCCCACCTACCACACCCAGGAACATCAGGTAAAAGTGACGTTCCTTATCCTTCCCCTCCTAGGTATCGCCCTTCCCCATCTCTCCCCCCTCGACACTTTATGTTAGGTACTTCTTACTTAATCGCATCTTCTTTTAACATCGAACCCGAAAGCCAAAATGCGTTCAATGTAACCCTTTTGAGAATATTTCCCAATGCCAATAGCACCAATATACTATATTTTATGTGACATTATTTAACTCATTCCATACTTCAATAAATGCAGAAAGCGCACTAATGTAAAGAATACATCATCAAGACATAGCTCATCTTTCTCTCGGCGTATTAGATGAGGTAATGAGAATATCCCACTTTCGTGTATGCAGATGGGAATATCGACACATGCATATTCGAAGATATCTAATGCAAATCGGGCAAAATACGGTGTGAACAAAAACATGTGAATACGGTGCCCCGCGCTCACCTGTGCATTGAACACCAATAGATTGGACGGACCGATGGGAGACCGACAAGAAAAAAGAGGGCCCGGATCAATTGGGGATCCAAGCTAAGAACTTAACCCGAAAAAGAAAAAGAAAAAGAAAAAAAACCTTACCATCCATAGCACCCGGAGCACCTGAGGGAAGCTGCCGGGTCCCCTGTTAGATGGTCGCTAAAAACTCTTGGTCGCGCGAGTCTGCCCGCGCCCGAGCGAGGGCCAGCTAGGAACAATACCTAATACAACAATGTTGCTCTCTACCTCTCCAAAAAGTGACCCTCTTGTTCGCCTTCACCAACACACATTCCTCTTCAACCCCCCTCTATTACCTATTAATCCTTACATTTACAAAGTGACGCAGCCTCTACCAATATCGAATTCAGTCATGATAGACCTGAAGCTATACTTGCAAGGTCCTTATCCTGTTTCTTCCGACTTCGCGTAGCCAGAATTCCTTCAAGAGCTTCTTCGCGGTCTTCCTAGAGCAACTCTTGTCTCCTCACCTTCTTCCAACCACATTTCGTCTTTGTCGCGACCCAATCACCTATAGCCTCAACCTATTACTAGCTTAGACTCAGAGATACTAGTTCCAATTCCATCCTCTACTTGAATCGACGTCGCGTTTAAACCTACCTCCCACATTCAAGACTCATTTACCGATCTCAATCCAACCTGTCGCTTAGTCGCCTACACTCTACGTTCACGAGCGATGGCCGGTACTTCTCCGACTAGACGCTCTTCTCGTGCGCGAACCACCCAATCACAATCACATAATAGCTCAAGTGCGTCCAGTGCATCTGGTCGTGCCGAGCGGAGCACCAGGGCCTTCACCAAAACCGGTTCACCCCAAAAATCGACCGGTAGTGGGTCTTTATCCTCAGAGCCCCCCGAGGACACAACAATTACAGCGAGCGACGACCCCATCCTCCGTCGGCGAAGTACACGCGGCAAAGAAGACGACCGAGAAAAGCAATCCAAAATGGAATTACTCGATATGACGTCCGCTGGCGACGATATTCAAGAAGACGATGAGGCCGTCCGCTGCATCTGTGGCCATGACGAATACCCAGGACCACCGCCCTTCGACGAGAACTCGAAGCATGATCCAAGAGACATAATTGACCACGACCGCATTTTCGCCATCGAGGTTACCGACGATATGGCTGGCTTTTACGTGCAATGCGAGTTTTGCAACACATGGCAGCATGGTGCTTGTGTTGGATTTGCCGAAGAATCCAATCTTGACGATGTCCAATATTTTTGCGAAAGATGCCGAAAAGATTTACATAAGATATATACAGCAAGTAATGGGTGAGTCCTCATCATCAAATCCTAAAATCAAATTGAGGACAGTCGCATTGAGTGGCCTTCAGCTGCGGCGGAGTGCTGACGGTCGCGCCTCTGTCGATCTCGGTCTCTCCAATTCCCTTTACCCCTTCCAAGATCAATTTCCTCATCCCCAATCTCTTGCAATCACCCTATTAACGCTATGGCACCCAGACAAAAATACTCGATATTTCTTCCTATTCATCGGCCCTCGCGGGCTGTTTCGCGAGCCGCCTCCGCAGCTAAGGATGGTGCGCTTTCTCCTAAAAGTAATCCAACCAAAAACTCACGTTCCTCAGCAGCGGCGCATACATCCAAACGGCGTTCTACTATGAACAGTCGAGATGCTGCATATGATGAAGAAGAGCAACTACGCCGGGCAATTGAAGCAAGTAAGGAAGATGCGATTCCCGAAGTCGCAGAGCCACCGTCAAGACGCCCCAAGCGAAGTAGGGATGATAGTGAAGAGTACGCCCCCAACCTATCGACGAGATTAAGTACTTCAGGCTAATAACAATCCAGGAAGGTAGAAGGCATCAAGCGACAACGAACAACTTCCAAATCTCCTTCCCCGAAAATTGAGAGGCCACAATCGGTCCCTCCTGAGGAGTCCGAAGATGATATAGCACTTCGAAATGGATCATCGAAAAAGTCCCGGAATGCAGCAAGGAATCAGCGCGAGAAGGCCGAAAGAGACGAGCGTCGTGAAGAGCAAGAGCGGAGACGAGCCGAGGCCGCTAACAAACGAAAGGGTAGAGCTGAGCGCCGACGAGCAGATGGTAATAACCCAACGGCATTATTGGAAACATAACATGTAGCTAACCCAGACCTAGACTCGGACCCTTCAGAAGAAATACCTCTGGCGGTTCGCGCAGCAGCAAACAGAACAACAGAATCTATACAGCCTCCAGATCCTCCAGTCTCGTCACAGCCCCCTCCCGACACACCCCCCACAATCCCGGCCGCCACAAATTCCCATAAGAAAAAGGCAACCAACCAAAAGAAGAAAGGCAGGAATCAATATACCAAAGATCGCGACAATCGTGATCACGACGAATCGCCAGCTAGGTCTGTGTCTCGCGATACCACGAAAAATACCGAGGAGAACGGCACATCACATACAAAATCGACTCACGAACCTACCAGCAAGCAGAGCAAATCAAAGGGTGGCATGAATTCAAGGATCACTATGACGGATATGAAGAGGCGTGCCAATAACATTCTAGAATATATCACAAGAACACAAGTCGAGCTGGCAAGTGAGCCATTATCAGACTCGGCAGCTGGTACACAACAGAACAGCGCCAGCAATAGATCCGCCACTGCAATACCTACAATCAAGGTAAACGGTGACAGTAAAAAGCACGACAATGCCGGCGTAACTACGAACGGCGTGGTGACTAACGGAATCAGCCATGGGTTCACATCGCTGAAGGACTTTAAGGATATGTCTTGTATTGAGATGATGGACATGTTGACGCGGGATTTGGTAAAATGGCAGCAAGAGTTTGCCCCTTGAAGCCACTGCCGGCTTCGTTCGATAGTCGACTCGGCGTTTCAGGGTTGGCATTCCGCCACATTAGGTAGGCCTTTATATCTGCATTGCTCGGCGTTGTTTTGCGCAAATGGGAAAAACAAGGCGTTCGCTTCAGAGGGTTTAAAATGGATGATTACCAACGGTGCTTGTTATGTCTGTTTCACTTCTATTTATTTACCTATTCATTTGTTTGCTTCTGCTTGTACTAACAAAAATTCTTAAATGGGTTGATTGGGAGATTCGGGGGCTCCGAGGAAACTTGGGACAGGGTCTTAGGACAACGAGTACCTGTTCGTGGAAGAGAGGGTTGTGGGTTTTACTCTTTTTTTTTTTGCTATTTCACAAGGCGCGGTGTTGTATCTACAATATACCCCCTCTGATACCTTGCTATATCTCCATAGCGTTTCCTTATTGTAAAACTTTAGGTACTTTTACGTACAACGACGATACGGATTACCAATATATTGGCGTAGACGCCTAGTTTCCAAGTGCTGTCTTTGGCTTCAACACATGTGTTTTGTAATGTCTTCTTATCTGTGTATATAGTTTATATCTGAATATATTCATCAGTTTCCCTCTGCCCCTTGTCTCTTAGCGGCATTTCTTGCCTTGCGGGCCTCCTTTTCTTTCTTTCTGGCCTGGTTCATGCTGATATGCTGGTCACCGCCGGCCAACGCCTTCGCTCTTAAAGCGGCCAGGCTCTCTTCACTGACATCGTCAAGGCCAAAGCGACCTAGATTGCCCTTGCGCCATTGCTGCACGATCCAATCTGCAGCTTGCTCTTGACTAGGGATGCCACCTTTCAGCAGCTTACCCGTGCGCGTGGCAACATTATCAAGGAACTCGCGAACATCATTCGTTGGCACACTAAGTTCTCCGTACATCTCCGGGTCTCGCAGATTTAGCCGGAAGAGCATATAATCAGCAACAGTCTCGGCGGGGACCAAACCATCCTTAACACACCCGACTAGGGATAGCTTAAGCATAGCCTCGACATCGCTGACGTACGGAACGAAGACGCCGGGGGTATCTACGACAAACACACCACCATCTAAGCCCGCAGCAGTATCCTCAGCTATCACTCGCACCGGTGTGCTCAACTTGCGCGTAACGCCGGGCTGCGCGCCCGTTCGCGCTGCCTTTGGGAGCTGCATGCCCTCTGCTCGCAGGGCGTTCAGCAACGTCGATTTTCCCGCATTCGGCATGCCGACGACGAGCGCGCGCAAGCCCGTCAACGACTCGGCATGAACCGCGCGTTCCTTGACCGCATCTATCAGTTTCTTAATCGAGCGGGGATTTCCCGCGTCCGTGAACACGACCTCGGTTCTCCCATACCCGCTTTCGTTTCCTTCCCCATCCTCCTGCACTATCCCCAGCGACCCGGAGTGGAATCTCGTAAGCAAGTCCTTCTGCTTGGTAAGCCAACGGTTCGCGGACGCAGGGGCGCACAGGTCGGACTTCGTGTACACGACGATGCGGTCGCGGCCGGCGAGCGCGGATTCGAGGAGCGGGTTTGTGGACGTGAGGGGCACGCGGCTGTCGCGGCACTCGAGAATCAGGTTTATGTTGGAGAGGACCTTGCGCATGGAGGTCAGCGCACCGGCGTGGTGGCCTAGGAAATACGAGCGCGTGATGGAGGGCGAAACCTCGAAGACGGTGCGCGGAACGAATTTTCCCGCCATGGTGGTCTATTGTGCCTGTATTACGGCGGCTTGCGAATTAAATACCCCCAAAAGTCAGTTCTCATGGTGCGATCGCGCCTTGTCGGCGTTATATCGCGGAATTGTGCGCCATTGAATCTTGGGGTTGAGCGTGGGGGAGCTTTGGTCAATATTCTTTTTTTAAAAAAAGAAAAAGGAAAAAAAAAAGAATTTAAGGTTTAGCGAAAGATTTAACGTTATCGCAAGGGGAAAAAGTTTTGTTCAGCCTCGTGCTACGTGGGGCTCAAGCAAGGTTTCAGGGACCGGAGGGGCCCCATGACGTAAAGGTGTTGGAATTGAGGGTCTTGGGTGGTGGTGTGGAGACGACCAATTGCGCCAAGATGTGGCGCTTTCTGCGGCTGAAGATCCGCTTTGGATCTGCACCTAAGTACCGATGTTGCCCGTGGGCTGCATAAGAAGTACATATGTCCACTGCACCATCTCTTGACCGCAACGACACCCCTCGAGTAAGTACTAGCATCGCATGTTAGGTATACGTATGTGCCCCATCTTTATAGGAAGGTGCAGCCTTACGGCAGTCTACGGCCCTAGGCAAGGGATGAGCCAACCATAGAATAAAGTTAAGAGCTGTAAGTGCTTTTGTACATTTATTAGGTGAGTAAGAGAAAAGTTGCCTGAAGCCACCTTCCTACATGATAGAGTTACTACTAAGTAATCCCCGTAATTCCTAACTAAATAAAAGTATAACCCTCGCTATGGTAAGCTCTATACACTGGTAGCTGGTTGCTAACACATAGAAATAAAACAACTCTATCACTACTATTAGTTACCTAATTCAAAACACTCTTATTTGCCTCTCATTTATTTATGAGCTGTTATGCCTTAAGTTTGGCTTTCCATAACGACTGGGCTGTATTGAGTAGGTAGCTAGACTACCTAGTTGATTGCAACTCCTGCTATCAGTTTCGTGTAGGTGATGAAGGGATATATTAGAAAAGTGTCATTATCCAAGTCCAGCACATATATATACCTATATATAGCGTGTCAGTTAGAAGGTCGAAGGATCCCGGAGAGAGATGGGCACGCGTCGTGCCTTACGCGCTGCTTCAGAGACCAGTGCCGCGGATGCACTTCTGGGTTTTATGATGTAAGTTGTTTAGGTAGCTAGATGGCTCCCACGCCCTTCGGAAGCAAAAGACACCATCTCCATTAGGTATTAGACCTTAATAATATGACTTCAAAGCGAACAATATAATTTCCATGTGATACACTTCGAAGAAACGCTTCTACCAATAATCCCAACGGAACCCCAAGCCGAGGAGATTATCCTGTGCTGGACCAAACTACCAAAGGTATAAAACGCCACCAGCGCCAATGCCTCCCATTATGTACCTATGCATGGGATGCGATACATCCATCCCAAACAACAAACATAGTTCTAATAAAAGACTAACGAAAACTCCCAATCGCTAGCAAAGCCACAAGGCGGAACAGAGCTACTGACCAATCCCCTTAACTTTATCGACCAGTCCATCGAACTTGTCCTTAACCCAGCCCCACGTGCTCTCCCACCAAGATTTGCTGCTTTCCTCGTTTTTATCGTCGTCTTCTGGCTTATCGGCATCTTCCGATGGAGGACTTTGCTCTTGAGGCTCGTCGACGACTGGTTCAGGAATAGGATCCACACCGACCGTCATGGAAGGCTGGGCGCCTACGACCTCGGAGATAGTTTCCACTGGAAGGATGGACATGGCTCCGGTCACGACGTCCGCGGTAGAAGTAGTCTCGGGCTTAACGGGATCAGCCGGTTCCTCGAGGACGGTCTCCGGATCGTGGAGACCGACGATCTGGAGGGGTAGATGCAGCGTGCCGTTATTCGGCATGGCCTTCATGCCGATGGAGTCGCAGAGGATATTGTACACGTTGATATTTTCTGCACGTAATTAGTACCCAATGAAACAGGGAATAAAGAAGGGGGGGCGGGGGCTGACGCACGAAATACCTCCACCTTGCTGTGGGGTTGGTGTGGGAAAGCAGGTCCACGGGCGACGAAAATAGCTCTCATTAGAGGATGCTCGTGGTCGTAGCCGTGTAGGCCTTTAGGGTGGTAAACGAGATTCTTGGCTTTCGCTTCTTGGATGTCGAATTCCTCCCGCTTTACAATCGCCCATCCGGTCTTCGGTACGATCCAAAGCGGCGCGATGCGCTTGTTGTTACTGAAGTGATACCGTTCCGGCATGTTCTTATCTCTTAGGTACACATCAAAGTTGGGGTTAGACTTGGCCTTTTCGGCAGCTTGCTCGTATAGCACCTGTAAATCGTCTGGGTTCTTAGGCCTGATGCCGACTAGAGGCCATCCGTCGAGGTGCTCAACCTTGTCTATATCTACTAGATCTTCGATTTGTATCATTCGGCTAACGTCCGTGGTGGCCATGCCGTGGTCGGAGACGACGATAACATTAACGATATTAGTTAGGTTTCTTGTCTCCAGCCCGTGGAAAAGTTGATCCAGCATCTTATCAACTTCGTTGATAGTCGATCGGATCTCAGTGCTGTTAGGACCGAAACGATGACCGTCGGCGTCCACGTTAGGAACGTACGCCGCTATGATCTGCGGTCTTATATCTGCGGGATCTGCATCCGGGTTCTCCACACCTGGCTTATCGAGAAACTCGAGGATCCTGTCGACCTTTTTAGGTAGCTTTTCCTTACCATTATACCTGTCCAAAAAGCTTGGGTCCTTGCCCATGACATGAGCTTCGCTACCGGGCCACATGTGTACGGCGGTGCGGACACCCTGTTCCTCGGCGGTAATCCAAAAGGGTTCGCCACCCCACCATTTAGGATCAAGACTCCTATCAGGGTCCGTATAATAGAACTCAGACTCCAGTTCTGGATCCCAAAAGGTGTTGCCGACTACACCGTGTGATTCTGGGTATAGACCAGTAGCAAGGGTGTAATGGTTCTGTGTTCGTGTTAGTTGATTGGTCAACGGCTGGGGGCCAACTGGGCCAACTTACCGGGAACGTCACAGAAGGGAAAGACGGGGTCATATAGAGTGGTGACACGCCTTCTTTAATAAAAGCATTTAACCTCGGCGTCAGATCCCGAGTCAGGAAATCCGCCCGGAACCCGTCTAAGCTGATGATGAGGGTAGTCGGTAAGAATAAAGCTGTGCCGTTGCTAACCAGCTGAGGGGCAGCGGAAGTGACTGCTTTCTTGTTTATAGACACTTTCCAAATAACGAGGGCCAGGAATGCGACGCCAACTATGACGGTGGCGTGTATGAATAGCCATTTTTTCCATTTCCTCGTCTTTGCCGCCTTGGCGTCGGATACCCCCATTAAGTGCCTGCGATCGTGTTCGTCGCTATCATCTCGATCACTACTATCGCCGGTAGAACTGCCGTCTTTGAGCCCCCCTTGTTCCATCTCGTACATTAATTGTCCATCCTCACCGTCGCGCGCTTCCTTGAGCAAGCGATCCTTCCTTTCCTTGCGTCGCGTTCGTCTGCCTGCCCGTTTCTCATCATGTAAATCCTCGACTGAACTTTCGGGATCGTCTATAGCACTCGTGGATCGCACTTTGTTATAGCCTCTCAATAAGCGTATCGGATTCGGCAGCGCAATATTGCTACCCCTTCTTTGCAGACTGCTCCCTCTCCTTTCCCGTTCTTTCCGAGCCCTCGAATCGATTATCAACCTATCGAGCTCTTCCTCTTCCATCAATACCATACGGTCGCGGGCGCGTAATTCCCTACTATTCCGTGCGGCAGCTAATATTTCGTCATCCTCGCTATCGGTATCTTGGTCGCTTCGGCTATGCAGCGACGAGGCGTCGTCGTCGTGGCGCGAGGGCGAAAGAAAAGATGTATCCTTCTCGCCGTCGGGATTTATAGGCTGGAGCGTCATTTTGACGGAGCACTTGTGCGTATGTGATGGTGCTTCGACGTGTTCATGGCCCGCTGGCGATTATCTCCAAATTGCCAGACAGGTATTGATTATTCTAAGGATGATTACAGAACCTCGGAAATTAGAGGTTGTAGCAAATAGCTTTAGCAACAACTTTAGCAACAACTTTAGCAGCAACTTACAGCGATTGCAGGGGAATTAAACCACTATCGACTTAGTGCATACATACGGCAGTTGAATCGAACCAATCATGTTATTAGAATCTGAGACGTACCCACAGTTCGACGATAATCAGCTGCTTCTTGCATGCGACGGACTTGTTATCGTGACCCATCAGAGTTCTATTTTTGTTCATTTATTCTTACCTAATAGTGCATTTTAGGGATGTCGTAAAAGAGGTAGGTACCTAGGTACCTATAGTAATAAAATCTTTCATGATTCTAGCATCATATTTTTGAAGACTCGCTCTAGCTGATGCATTTCCTTCGAGAAGAAATTAGCAGAGACTCGGCGTCCGTCATTGGTTGGAAAAAGGCTCTTGGAAGGCCTCTTAAGGTTGGTATCATTATTACTTGGGTCCTTGGGAGAAGCCAAGGGATTTTCGATATTCTCCGAGGCCAATCATTTTAACCCCATACATACAAACGGGCTGGATTTGACGGCTACCCTAAATCCCAAGGCTGATTATCTCGAGACAGGGGTGATGGCGATTATCAAATAAACCAGCAAAGACCGAATACTCCGGAGAGTTACTAGTATAGCTCTCATCCCTTTCCCGTTCAGTTATCTGCGAAGTCGTATGTCTATGAAGCCACTCGATGGGCTCGGTCTTATCAACGACTTCCAGACGAGGAGTAAGTCGTTCGCACGTCATTCACGTGATGGTTGACGTTATGCTGCTTTGTAAGGCTTTATTATTATTCTATATAGGTTAACTGTAGGCATGGAGCGCAATGCAGCAGTATACTTAAGCTAGTGCTCGGGACGGAGGTAGTAATAAGTGTTGGCCTGGATTGCTGTTCATTTTCGAGATGACTGTGAACTCTTCTACCCGTCCCCTTCGCGTGGCTATCGTCGGCGGTGGTCCCGGCGGCCTCGCAACTGCTATTGCTCTCTCTAAAACCCCCAATGTCTCTGTAAATATATACGAGCAAGCAACAGTATTGCGGGAAGTAGGTGCTGGTATAAGTATTGGTTCAAATACGTGGAATGTATTAGAGCTTCTTGGTGTCGCCGATACGTTAACTAGTGGCCACCCGACATGGGTAATCTTGAATATGTAAGTGTTTCTATACTTGTTAGATCCCATCGCTAAATATTTGGAAGGAATGGTCGATCTGGGGAAGAACTCGACCGCCGTGAGAAGCCGAGGGATGTGGATAAGCGACCCCCAGTGCGGACCCAGCGGACGAAGCTTCAGTCAGCTCTTTTAGCGCACATAAAACCTGGAGTAATACATCTCTCTAAGAGGTTGACGCGTATGATTAATAAAGGTCATGACGGTGTCGAACTTCATTTCGAAGATGGTAGCGTCGTGACGGCCGATTTGGTAGTAGGTGCGGACGGCATTAGATCTGTAAGGCCTTTTGACGATCCAATCTAACAAAAGGGTTCTAATAGGAGATAAATAGGTTGTTCGAGACACGGCTTGGCCTGACTATGAAATTAAGTTCACAGGAACCACGATATGGAGGACTCTTTTACCGTGGGACCGCGTAAAGGATTTAGATCCTCGCTTCGGGATCACTGGGTGGTGGCATACGCCAATTACGCATGTCTATTTTTCCCCTGTTGGAGAGGGGTTATGGGAAATAGCTTCGAGAGCGTGGCAAGACCCAGAAGTCCATAGCGCGAATAAGAAAAGCTGGGGTGTTCCAGTTGAAAACGCGCACGTGGAGTCGCACTTTACGGTACTGTCCATCTCTCGATTATGTCTGACCTTTGCCTGGCTAATACGCTGTAGGAATATCTTCCCGAGATAAGAGAAGCACTCGCACGCGTCCCTCCAGGCGGTTGGCGCGAGTTCGCTGCCTTCGCCGGTCCCGAGCTGGCACAACTCACAGCATGGGACAACAAAATTGTACTCGTAGGGGATTCGTCACACGCTTTATCTGGCGCGTTCGGATCCGGGGCGGGGTTCGCGATGGAGGATGGTTGGATCTTAGCACAGGCTCTAGCTTATTGGAAGAACGACACCAACAAAGCCCTACCGCTATTTGACGCTATTCGTTTACCATACTACTCACGAATGTATGCGCACCTTTCTTCCGAGGCAGCCAAGCGCGCCGCGAAACTGAAGGTCCTAGGGAATCCGACGTTTGACGAGCGTGTCAAAAATAAGATTATTACGGACGGCGGAAAGGACATGTCGTGGATATACAAGAATGACATCGGCGCGGTTTGGAAGGAATGGATCGATAAACTTGAGGGGTCTTTTTGACCTAGCCTTAAGCTCGGAATAACGAAGCTACTATATGGAACGAGGTCGTTCCAGGTTTTTAGAATTTAATAATCGATGCTAAGAAAAACCCATGGCCGGGGAGGTCTATATCCACTCTCAAGATTTAGAAGAAGTTACATATGAGCCGACTCTGAACTCAGATATTCTAAGTTGGTATTATCCCCCCTTTTAGTTCCTCAATAGTATATAATGGTCAAGTCATTTAGGACCCATTTAGATGGCACCGGCGTAGCTGCCACGCGTAAAATCTGGAAGCCAGACCTCCAAAAGAACTATAATCTCTATAAAGTTTATAGGCATATCTATAGTAAGGGTGTTCCATTGAAGTTACTATAAGCCACGTATGTCTTAGCATCGAAGGGGCAATATATAAGTAGGCGATATTTCGAAATTCTCATCTTCTAATCCCTACATCTTCAGCATCGACGAACATTACCACATATCACACTATCACACTACCACATTACCACGTTACCGGCGCAAATAAATTTTAAGAATATCCGAAATCTTGCTATCACCAATATGCAACTCAACTTCTTAATCCTGACGGCCTTCACAGCCGCGGTAGGCGCTTCGGCAATCCCCCACGAGCTCGGCTTCACCTACAAGAACAATACCCTAGAAAAGAAAGAGTATGGCGTACACTGCGATTGTAAGGGGAGCATCATGTGCGCAACTCTAAAGGTGCAGGCTTGCGACGAAGCCGTGAACTTCAAGCTCATCAGAAACGACGCGATCAACTATGGAGCTATTGGGTAAGTCGTCTCTTTTATCCCTAGGTTTACAGACACCGATGGCTGACCCACTCTGTAGAAGCAGTGCGCCGCATCATGGGGTTTGTCACGGCATAGGTACTGACTTCGGCTGCGCTATCACTATCCAAGGACACTCATCTTGCATTCGGACTGGTAATGATATCTGGTGGGACTACCAGGTTATTCGCCATAGCGGCTGTCACCATTGCGGACACAAGTATTGGGGCGATGGGTGCTCGACGGTGATTGACTATGAACCCCAATGTGGTAGGATTCATTAAACTGAATCCACGGATTCTAGTAAACGGCGGTGCTTTGATTATAAGACTTTATTTAGTAGGTACTCTTTCTATAGAAGTACTTGAGTAAATAATAGCAGATCCTCTATACTTTATGCGGCTTCTATTGGTATGATGAAAATGTTATAAGCATCAATATTATGAAGATTTACGCCACGATAAACGATATAGGGGTTGTCTGGCCCACTTGTTTTCTTTGGTTTTGATACATCATAGTGATGTGATGTAAATCACCAAATCCTTGAAGGTCACCCACGTGCGTATACAGTATACTGTATAGCATGGAACCTACCTAGGTAGGTATTCATGACATCATCAGTAGAGTTGAATATAAACCGACGTACTTGAAGATCGTGCATTTAATATGTCAACTGGTCTTATAGCTATATATAGTTTCACATTATAAGCGACAATGGTGACAACGCGCTCGCAGACTAAAGACTACGAGCTAAACTCGGGCGGAAAGAGGTCGCATAGCAAAGCCTCGACTGCACAAGCACAAGAACCGGAGAAAAAACAACAGAAGACTGAATCATCTGATAACGTCGAGGTTAATGGAAATGAAGGCGACAAGATAAAGCAAGAACATGATGGCGGGGAGTCAACGTCAAATCCCAAGGTCGACAAGCTGATATCTCAATACGGAGAGTTGCCGCTTATCCACACAGATTTATCTGATCCGGATAAACCGACGCCAGATACTGTTCTTGCGTTGCTATTGAATGCGATGCTATCCTCATCGAGGATCTCTCATGCATTGGCCGCCAAGACTGTCGATCTAGTGATCAAGGCCGGGTATCATAAGCTCGACGTCTTGAAGAAGAGCACTTGGGAGGAAAGAACTGAGGTTTTGACCGAAGGCGGGTATACGCACTATAGGTATAACTTCTATTCTGCCGCCGATTAGAGTGATGGCTAATTACCGCCACAGAGAAAAGACGGCGACTATGATGGGAGATCTTGCCCGACTTATCGAGGATGAATACGGTAAGCTATAAAAGTTAAAGGCGGCACGTACCATCATAATTAACGTGGCACGGCTCTTAGACGGTGATTTAAACACCATTCTTCAAATTACCTCGGAGAACCCGACCAAGATCAGGGCAGAGCTCAAGAACATCAAGGGCTTAGGTGACGTCGGCATCGATATATTCTTCGACACGGTGCAGCATATTTGGCCTTGTCTGGCACCCTTTATAGACCCCCGAAGCTTGAAGACGGCGGGAGAGATTGGGATCGGGGACGATGTGGATGTTTTGTGGAAGGAAGTGTCTGAGAACCCCGAACGGATGTGTAGACTGGCCGCCGCATTGACGAAGGTGAGGTTGGATGGGAAGGGGAAGGAGTTTAAAGACTGAATATAAACGTGATTGCATGTTTAACACAATAGGAAACTTAAGTACCTACGTAATAACTCCCTATACAATATTTGTTGGAATGGTGGCATCTTCTTGAGCTATGTCCCTAAACTTGCTGCGATAACTGGATATAGTGAATGGTTGCATATTTATTCCTAGTTAATGCTTGCATCCTGGCATACTGTTAGATAAATTCAAACCGGCGTCATGGGATGAAAGATGCCTCCGAGATCAATTACTACCGCAAGTGATATTCATCCAGATGATGGGCGGTACGATGATACATTTTCAACCTACTCGCGAGAACCAGCTGCGACGGGCTTGCGATAGATGTCATCGATCCAAATCAAAATGCCTTAGGGATAACGACGATGGGCCACGTCAGTGCTGTACCCGTGCTAACGCCGAATGTATTTCTAGCCCTCCAGCGACATCACGACGCCAGACTCGGACCTCGTTTTCTCAAACCGGTGCCTAAGTAATCTTAACTCGCCCCAAGCCAAGCCAGATGGACATTGACGCATCTGATTCAAGTGGCGTGATTAATGAGCATCTCGCTGCGAATTCCTTGACGCTGCCGGCTGGTACCCCTGAATTGCTGTCACCGGTAGCCGCGAGATTGGACCCCTGCCAGTCAGACTCAACAAAGGGGCTACCAAATACAGAAGAGCCAAGTTCGGATCTTATATCTCTACTTGAAAAGCTGTCGAATCTTAATATCCGCTTAATGCGCCACTTGAACACAATCCCGGAAATCAATACTGTTGGTGATCTGTCGCAACCAGAGGACAAGCAATTTGGCATAGACGAAACTTTCCATATATCGCAATTATTCATATATATTATAAGTCAACTCTTCTCGGGGTTACCACCGCCTCAAAACAGTGTCGCAGGAAACACGCCGAAAGATAATCTCCCAACATTCTCTTTAGACGCCTCCTCGGAACTGCTCATGTACTCATGCTACCTGCGTTTGATCGAAACATACGACAGGATCCTCCGACTTATATAAGTTTCTACCTCGAATAAGACCCCGGGCCGTGATATATAGTATCCGTTTCAGATACCCGACTTTACCGTAGGCTCGTTATCCTTACCCCTGAATCCTGGGACGCAATTTATGGTTCTGGTCAACTCCATGGATGCAATGATAAACCCCGTACGGCTGAATCGGGAATTATATTCATGTTTATATGATAGTAATATCTTCTATCGCACTATCACACTCGATGTATCTAGATATCTTTCCACACCGACCGTATCCCACACGCCGATATCGAGCTTCTGAGCTAGCAGAATCAAAAACTTCAAATAGCACAAGATAATGTACGATGTATCGCAACGTAGTCGCGCTCGACGAAGAGTCAGACCCTGGATCGTCATTTACTGAATCATCGTCCGCTATCCCAAGGCATATCAAAGCCAACTTGTCTCCCTTTCGTAGCCTGGTATTCAACCTATCCGGGCTAAATACAAGGGAAATCTTCAGCCCATTCTTGTCAGACACCCGCAAAATGTCACGTTTCCTGTTTCTAGCAACTTCAACTCTAAGGATATCGGCGCGTAGTTTAATATAGCCTTCCGAGATGCCCGTCAAGTTGTCCGGACCCTGCGCGCCAATGTGGAAATCAAGCAGTTTAGGCGAGTCGGCTTTACGAAAGGGAATTTCTGCAAAAATCAACCTTCCCTCTGTTGAAATCCAAGACCATGACGGGGCTCGGTATTCCGGGGACTCGATTTTTTGGGGGCTGAAAACCCGCCAACTCAACATTCTGTCCGGCCTTGATTCCCACATTCCGGCAAGATATTCCTCGCCGGTAATATCCTTGAAAAACTTGGCGATTCCTGCTATGGCGGGTAATCTGTCGGTCTGGTTCGTTAAAGTGCACTCGGAGTACTGCTCGACAATATCAATCCAGAAAGCGATTGCTTCATTGTTCATCTTCCCTGATTCTCTGTGACGACCCAGTTTCATTACCTTCCCAAGTTCATTCATAACCGAATCCACCCAAGAATATCCAGCTGGGAAAGTCTCGCTTTGGTCCGTTTCTCGACATTGCCAAAGAATTTGGTCGCTCCCAAAATATAGGACACGGGGAGCAAGTATGCATTCCTGCAAGACCCAACCTCGCCTGTAAAGATATCCTCTTTCGATTTCTTCCGAGCGGATATAGGCTCTATAGATGTAATGTGGCACCTCCTCATCCTGGAATAAGGCGCATTGTATTATCCCGGGCTCTAGTTTTGTCAGGGCTCTAGCCCGTGCTACATATAGAACAAAGAACTTGTTCTATATGTAGCTGCCTTTAGCCATAGTTGTAGATAGGTTCCTCGCGGAACAACGAAGTTGTTTCCTTGCTTCTTGGTCCGCCGCGTGACAAGTTTATCTGGATCCCGCGGGCGAGATAGTCCTCTGTCGGGGGCCTCGGACATTACAGCTGCAACATTACACACGGAATTAGAATATACATATCCCATAGTGGGTGCTTCTGCCTCCCAGTCTTCTTTGGAATCTTGAATGATACAAAGTGCGTCAATCCAAATGTATCGGATGGAGAATCGCCGCGCGACGACAACGAAATCTCGAAACGTCTGAGGAAGATCCTCGATCGGGTTGCCACGGCGAAGTTCGTCGAAATTCGACTTTGAAAGTTGCAGTGTAGGATTTGGTCCCCATCTATAGCTTAATATCATGTATGGAGCCGACTCCGGGGGATCTCCGTCTTTCGAAACTACGTGAAGCTTCCAACGAGAGTCTCCTCCGTTGCCGAGGTCGATGAGACGGCTCGGGTACCGCGCAGTCCCTGAAAGCGTTCGTAGTTTGCAGAGTCGGTGCGAGGAACAACAGTCTTGAAGCCAATTGTATGCCGTTGTTAATGAGCTAGCTGACAAGGTGTTTGGCTCAAGGGGAGGAATTGTGAAGAGGTTTCTATATTCTTCGTCTACGTGGGCAGGTTGATCAGTACCTGTCAGTATGAATGTCATAGACCGTACTTATAACTATTGCCGAATTTAGACGTACTATAAGTTGGGACGAGCTCAAAAAAATGTAGTTGTGTAATATTCGACTGCTACATCGGATTCTTTGTCTTCGAGCCCAGTGTAGATACACCGAACGCGAAGTGGTATTAGATCACCAAGGATCCTCTCACCCTTTCCACTAAAGAACTGCATCGTTAAATCGCTCTTAGAAGGTTTATGGGGGAAGTTATTAATATCCCTCAAAACTGCCGAGCAGATAAAACAATTCTGCTCGGCAGAGCCCTCGAGGTCCTTGAACTTTACCTTATTTGATTGATCCAGCTTACATGCAGTTGCCTTAGAGAAGGTATGGCGGCATGCTGAGCAAATTGTCGTTGAGTAAGGCATATTGACGAAGATTATATTAATGCGAACACTTGGTGGAAGGAAATTTACCTATGCACTGAAAAAAAGGATGCTAAAGTGACTGCCCACACTAGCGACATTTATTAGAAGATGGATAAGTGTCTCGAGGTTAAACGAACAGGCGCCTAATGCGGGATGGATTGGGCATCGACCTAATACGACGTAAATACTGGTAGATAGGTGAGTAGGCAGTCAATGTATCGAAGCCTCTTGACGGTAACTACCAATCGAGTTGCATCACCAACCTAGTGACATCACTAAACCAACATAATCGTATGCCGTACTGTTATAGGATCTATATATCCTTTTATGCTTACTTACCTGATGTGTTTTTACGGCGTAGGGGATCAGAGAACCGGGGCGGAACCAGTGTACGGCCCAACAGGAGGAAGAAAGCTGTTCCATTGGATCCCTCTTTAGTGTAAAAGACGACGGAACAAATTGAGTGCTTGGTACAGGCGGCACAGATGCTGCGGGCATAGATGAAATGTCTGGTAGGAACTTATGCATGGATCCATATACGTTGTATCTTATTTGTTGTGGATTACCTTCGACGAGCTGAGAGGCCCCCCACAGTCGGCGACTTTCCTTATTCGGCGGTCCTTGGCGGCCCTCGAGGCGGTTGTATTAATAACCTCTATGGTATCTTCCATGATGATATTACCATGAAGCATTGGGATCTCTTAAGAGATACTATCATTATGGGTTGGGGATAGATTCCACCCGGTATAAATCATGCAATATAAAGTATGCTCCGGGCCCGGATATCTTTGCACTGAGCTTATGCGCTGACTTTCGCATTCGGAATTTTATATCGTTGCTTTATTATGAATATGGAAAACGAAAGCTTAAGAGATAACTCCTTACGGGGTCATCTAAAATCTCCTTCTAGAGATACTCCCCTATCTAATCATGGCAACGGCAGCCCGTCGGCTACTTTGCCTAGAGGTTGGCGGTTCCGGGCAGTCTTCTCAGCCATCTGCTTCACGACGCCACTGGCCGCAGTCGAGTCTACCGTAGTTTCAACGGCTCTCCCTTTCATAGCGCGCGAACTGAATGCAGGAGATCTGTACGTCTGGTTTGTCAATGCGTATTTCCTAACCAGGTACGTTACCCCTATTCATATTGTTAAGCATCGTGTCACCCTTTCTGACTTAGATATCCTTCACCCTTTAGTACGGCGCTCCTACCACTTATCGGTCAAATGTGCAACCTCTTCGGACGACGATGGATGATGATAGCGGTCGTGAGCCTCTTTTCCCTCGGCAGCGCTGGTATTACACCTACGCTTCCTCCGAGTAAACTACAATAGAGAGACATCTATCGTCGAGAGGCTCAAGAAAATCGACTATGCGGGAAACGCTATACTCATTGGAAGCGTCGCTTCCGTCCTCATTGCTCTTTCATGGGGAGGAACGCGGTACGAATGGAAATCATACCAAATTCTTGTGCCCCTTTTCCTAGGTGTCTTCGGCTTAGTGCTTTTTCACATATATGAAGGGGCGCCGTGGGTCAGGGACTATCCAACATTACCGGAACGAGTCTTTAAACGTCGTACGCCAGCTGCAGCTTTAATAATCACCTTCATTAACTTCATTTGCTTATTTTGGGTCTTATACTTTTTACCGATTTACTTTCAACCCGTGCTCGGAATGTCGCCCACCATCTCTGGGCTCGCGCTACTGCCTACCGCTCCCCTGTCCGTGGTTACCGGGGCTATCGCTGGTGTCGTTTTGACGAAGACCGAGGCACTGATAATCCTAGGCTTCGGTCTCTTCTCACGGTTCAATCGTAACACATTGACTGCCGAATGGGTTCCCAGAGCCTCAGAGAGATCGTGTCATCGACGTATACACTCGCAGCTTGCAGTTGATTTGGCAGGTCTCTCTGGCTTTCGCGCTACTGGGATTTCTGCTTTGCTTTCTTGAAAAAGAGATTACGCTAAAGACACATTTAGAGACGGAGTTTGAGCTAGAAGGAAAGAAGAAGAGCGACGGCTTAGAAGGTGGCTCCGATACACCCGACGCGAATCGGCCTGCTAAAGAATAGCGACCCATCATAAATGACTGCTAACTTGCCTTCCGGATTGTTTACTCCGCTCGGGATAGACACGGTCGCGGTCGCGTAGAATTTCCCGTTATATAATTAAGATAAAGGTAGATACTATAGTCTATAGTGGTGTAATGCAATCAGAATGCAATAAGGAATTTAAACCCCGCGAAGATAGTCCGTTATATAGATTTTGATATATGATATGTAACAATGTGTGACAGCTTGCTCCGCGTCCGCGTAATTTCTACCTATCTTTAACGAAAGCGAGAACGAGAGAGAGAGAGAGATACTTATTAGCCACACTATTAATTAAATTGGCATCCTCAATATGAAGTATCCACCCGTGCGATGAAACCTGTTTGTCGATTTCATCACGATAGTCCACAGTAGAAATTGGGTGAACAAACTTGTAATAACTTGATTATTCAAGGCGATCTCTGCTCAAGAATCGAGTCCCTCGCAGTAGTTATTTATCAAACCAGTATATACGTTGATAACTCTATTGCAATCGTATAGTCTTATAGCTTATAAGTGGATAGAATGGCGTTTATAGTCCTCATGCGAACGTGACTGAAGATCACAGTCGATTCGTTCTCAATAACAAATCAGCTTCTATTCGGTGTCCATTCTCGTTCGATCACGATACTCTTTCGTATCTAGCTCGTTTGTAGCTGAATAAAATGTTGAATCGTTTTACCTGCGGGCGTAACCCTTTCATAGGTACGTATCATTCTAGGCTAGGTACCATTTATTTACTCACGTTACAACTTACGAGGCAAGCAATAGTAATTCCACTATAAAAAAGTCCGAATTTAAAGAGATGAGCTGCATGCATAATTCAATCTGGGCGGAGTTATTCCCTATACTTTTTTTTGGAAAACGGATTCAACCAACATTGCAAGCTATTTAGAATCGAGACAACAATAACAGCAAGAATTAAGTGTTAGCAGCACGGTATAACAGCACAGTCTTTGTCACTGTCCTCGGTTTAGATACAAAGTACCTGTAAAAGGGGCCAGCGCCTCGGCTCTTTTGTCTCAACACTGCAATACAACGTACAAGGGGTCGAACATACCTGGGTTGCCTAGGTAGCATAGCCACAAACTTATAAAACTATCACAGCCCAATAACAGACCTCATCTGAAATAGGACTGGTCAACAACGCAATATGATCGCATTATAGCTTCCAACTAGTGAATATCGGGTATGCGGCACGGCGTAGCTGTTGGTAACCTCCACAACGATACGTAAGCTGAAGCCGGAGTTGATGAGCTGAAAATGGAGTTGCAAATTGATATATGAAGCGAGTCACATCCATTTCATATTAACTGCTGTGTGAGTCTGCCCACCATCACCTTTCCATTGGTCTCGGATCTCACTAATAGCGCCATGGCAGCTTCACTGAGGCTTCTCGCCCTCACCTCTCTCCTCGCCTACAGCAACGCCTTTTCGGGGCAGCCAAGAGCCACCGCCGGACAGTATCCGGTAGCAAAATGCAAGGCCGCTCCCGGCTCTCTCACGTGGCCCTCCGCCGATACGTGGGCCAATTTCAACCAATCCGTCGGGGGAAGACTTATCCACGCGGTCCCCCCAGGAGCTGTCTGCCATCCCGGACAGCCCACTTACAACGCCGAGCAGTGCGCAACCGTCGCTCAGGCATGGCACCATTACAACTTTTCCGAGGAGGACCCAATCTCAAACATGTGGAACCAGTACAATAACGACACCTGCCTTCCTGATGCGGCTGCTCCGTGCAGTCACAACGGGTATCCCGCGTACGTCGTGAACGCAACGAACGCCCAAGATATCAAGTTGAGTATAGACTTTGGTAAGTTCCCCCGAAACTGAGCGAGCCCTTGTGACGGAATCGACCGTCTAACACCGCACTGTAGCACGCACGCACAATGTCAGGGTAATAGTAAAAAGCACCGGCCACGACTACCAAGGCAGGTCACAAGCTCCGGGAGCCCTCTCGATATGGACTCACCACATGCAGAGCTTGGAGACGCATACGTCATTCCGGCCACAAGGGTGCGACTTCACCATCAACACCACGGCTGCAACGGTGGGACCTGCGTCTCAGCTTGGAAGCGTATACGAGGAGCTCGGTAAGATAGGCCAGATCATAGTTGGCGGCACCGCCAGATCTGTCAGTGTTGGTGGGTACCTAACCGGTGGTGGACACTCCGTCCTTGCTCCTCGATACGGACTTGGTGCAGACCAGATCCTGCAGATGGATGTTGTAACAGCTGCGGGGGACATCATCACGGCGAACGAGTGTCAAAACCAGGACCTCTTCTGGGCTATGCGAGGTGTAAGTTCACCCCTAGTAATGATGCCAAGTATCTACCTGTACTAACCCATGTCGCCTACTTTAGGGAGGTGGCTCAACCTTTGGAGTCATGACCTCGGTCACGGTTATCACATACCCTTCCCCAAAGGTTGTAGCAGCCACAGTGTCCATCTTGGACCCCGAAATCAATTCGCCGAAATTTTCGGAGGTGGCAGGGTATTTGCTCTCGCAGTTCCCCTACCTAGACTCCAAGGGTATCTCGGGTTACAGCGTCGTCTCTCCCAACTTCACGTACCCCGACGTCCCGACGACCGGGGCGGGAATGGGCGGCTTCTTCGTTCTCATGGATACCCAAAACTTAAATGACATGCTTGACGTATGGGCACCGATCATAGAGCACGTCAACAAGACGTGGCCGGAAATAACCCCAGTAGTACTACCTCGAGCCTATCCTCAGTTGCAGGATTGGTTGGAGGAGCACTTCGATCAAGGCACTGCAGGCACCGATTCCTGGCTCGGCTCTCACCTTTTAGACGCTGAAGCCTTGACTGGGAATGCCACCGAAGTGGGCGAGGCATTTCGAGTTTTCGCTGGTGAGGTCTTCCTGGTAGCAGGCCGGGGGGCCAGGGACGCTCAGCCAAGGGGAGGTAGTAATGCCATAAACCCATCGTTCAGAAGGACTATCGTCCATGCTGGTAAGTTGAATCTATGTCCCTGTGGCATCTAGATCCAGGGCTAACATCATACCTTTCCTTAAGTCACCGGCGTAGACTTCGAACCCCTGAACCAAGCCGCCAAGGAAAAGGCCCTCGATGAAATCAACGCCAAAGTAGAGCCCCTCAGAAAATTAGCACCTAACATGGGATCTTACATCAACGAGGTACGGTACTTTCATCCCTATAACCAACACAATAGCTAACCAAAAAAAAATTATAGAATAATCCCGGAGAGCCAAACTGGCAACGGAGTTTCTGGGGCGACAACTACGACCGCTTACTGAAGATCAAACGCGCAGTAGATCCCAACGATGTCTTCTGGTGCCACCCCTGCGTAGGCAACGAGCACTGGGAGCAAGTTGGATATCAATTGTGCCGCAAGGATTAACTCGAGAACCGCGATCATTTCGAGATTTAAATTTTTTTTTTTCGCTTCATAGATTGTATACATACCTCTCAGCTTAATGTATCACTAATGTTAATACACAAAAGCTTTTTTTATTATTTTTTATTTTTTTTTACAAATATCTTCCTAGATTAATAGCAACTTACAAATGCCACTCCTCACGACCTCTTCGGCGGTAGCTTCTCCAACACAACCTGATCCCCCGTAATCTCAAAATCCCAGGTAGCGCGATCATCGACGTCCAGCACCAGCGTATACTTCCCCGGCCACAGCGTCAAGCTCCCGTCCTTATCGCTCCGCGATATAGCGCCCAGCTTCAGATCCAGGGTTCCGGTCCCCGTCTCCCCAGGCTTGATATCGTGGATCCGGGTAAATCCCACCAGGCTCTTGAGCGGGTAGGGCTCGGGGCCGAATTCGCCTTTTAGGAAGGCGAGGGCGACGTAGTCGGAGGTGGTATTGCCCGTGTTGGATACGGAGATGGGGAGGGATTGGAATGGGGCTAGGTCTGGATAGTTTCCTGAGGCGACAGGGCCGATGGAAGTGAAAGAGATGTTGGAGGTTAGGTCTGCAATGGAGAATGTGCTGGGGAGGTCGGATGGGAGGGAGATGTTGAAAGTGGTGTAGTGCAGGCCGTGGCCGAAGGGGAAGACGGGATCTTTGGTGTACCATTTATATGTTCGTCTGCGGTGGTTGTTAGTTGAATTCTTTCCTGAATATCGCTTTGATAATTTGGTAAAAGGGGCAGCTTACCCAGGATTTCCAGTACCGGATTGCAGGTTCATATCGGTCATCTGAACTTGGTTCACATAGTCCCCGGGGTACTGCGTCACCGGGAGTCTTCCCGCGGGCGCCACCTCACCGGTCAAGATGCTAACTATTGCCGCGCCACCATCTTGTCCCGGATACCCAGCCCATAGGAGGGAATCGACGCCAGCTTGTGCCTTTATCTCTGAGCTATCGAGCATAGTGCCCAGCTGCACAACGATAAAAGGCTTGTCCGTATTCGCCGCTGCTAGTTGTTTGATCAAATTAATCTGCTGTCCTGGCCATGTGATTTGTTCGCGATCGCGATCTTCAGCCTCGATACTGGTATCAATGCCACCAACAAATACGACGGCGTCTGCGGCCTTGGCTGCGTTTAGTGCCGCAGAGAACCCGGATGTTGAAGACCCTGTAATAGCACATCCTTGAGTATTGGAGGTGTCATAGCCCGCGGCTTT
The DNA here is from genome assembly GCA_025201765.1 of Daldinia sp. FL1419. Lineage (NCBI taxonomy): Eukaryota > Fungi > Ascomycota > Sordariomycetes > Xylariales > Hypoxylaceae > Daldinia > Daldinia sp. FL1419. Next base: position 194,203 of record MU623342.1, read on the forward strand.
GAATGCTGAAACGACCGTTGAAATGCTTTGCGCGATTCCGTAGTAGTTGCCCTGCATCTGCGTCGTCGCAGTACCAAGAGGCCCAACCACAGCTACACGCTTGATTGATTCCGCTAGGGGTAGTGCGGTCCCGTTGTTTTTCAATAGCACAATACCCTCCTGAGCCGCCCGCAGAGCAAGTGCCTTAGCCTCTGGCTTCGCTACCGAGTCCCAAGCAAGTTGCCTATACGGTTGTTCTGCCGGCGGATCGAACCAGCCTAATCGCACCATGGACGCATAACGTCGAATTAACGAGCGGTCAAGGACAGTGTCGTTGAAAAGTTTCGAGTTGTAAGCTGACGGCAAGTTCTGAGGCCAAAATTGGCCGCAGTCAAGATCCGTTCCGGCATTCAAACTCGCTGCGGCGGCCCCTGCAGCTGAGGAACCGTAGCGATGGTCCGTCCAGACGTTTTGCAGGGCGTCGCAATCGGCTGTGACCCAGCGGTCCTCGCTAGTAAACCCGTATAACCCGCGCAGTACATCCTCCAGTAACCAGGGATCTGCACAGGTCGGCACGCCGTTAACTGCATTATAACTGCACATGGCCGACTGAGCGTTTGCATCGCGCACGCAAGCCCGGAACGGAGCGAGATAGTAATCCTGCAAATCCTGGCTAGTAATCTTGGCATCGAAGGCATATCGCCTATTCCCTTTCCAATTCTCCATATCGTACCCAGCGTAGTGTTTGCACGTAGCCGCAAGCTTATAATACGGATCCCCATGCAGACCTCCCTGAAGCCCCGGTATCAACTGCATCACATACTGGCTCATATGATACGGATCCTCCGACGGGACTTCCTGTCCGCGGCCCCAACGCGGGTCGCGGAACGGGTTGATATTAGGAGTCCAGAAGTTCAAACCGCATCGGCCGGCATTACTAAATGCGCGGGCCTCGGTACTCGTGGTCTCGGCTACGGACCGGATTAGCGGCATATCGAAAGCTGCGCCCATGGTAATGGGCTGCGGGAACGACGTTGCGTAGCTGAAGTTGCCCGAGTTGGCGAATTGGACACCACGAGAGCGGGCAACGCCGTGGAGAGCTTCGTTCCACCACTCGTAGGAGGGAACGCCTAGACGGGAGACGCCGGGGGAGTTGTCCCAGGAGTTGGAGATTTTCTCATCGTGGCTGAATTCGGCTATGAGCTAGGGAGATACATGAATAAATGATATTTAGTTATTCGAGAGGGGTGGTGGCTTACCGCAGTCGCTCTGGACCACGGGTCGAGTGTGGTGTTGCATACTTGGTTGGACGCAAGCTGTAAATCTGTGAGCAACTCGTGATGGCCATGCCAGCAGCTTCTAATGCACTTACAGGTCCGGATTGACAGTTGGGAAACTCTCTAGCGATTACGCTTTTCACGGTCAAGAGCGTAATAACGCCCGCTGCCACTCTATAAGCCATTGTTACTCAAGAGCGAGTTGTTTCCGTAATAGCCAGAGCCATGACACTCAATCCGGGGTCTACTCACGTGGCTATATATGGTCTACCGGTATGATTGTCTGGGGAATCTAGATCATCACGGTTAAGACGGGAAATGTGTAATACGACCCCAATATGCGGACGAGATGAACATTGCGGGGAGAAGCTGTTTCTGTCGTCGAAGACATTGGGGTAAATAGGAGAAGCAACGAATCTAGTTTTCACAATTTTAGCCTGAAGAGTGTATGTCGATACAACTACCGAGGTAAGGTAGAAGGCTGAGTTTAGATGTAGTATAGCTGAGGACATATACTACATCCTACGATATGGGTGTCTATGCTTCAAATAGTGTGTAAGGCAGAGAGTCCCGAGATTACACACTACCCCCCTTTTTTTCTAACTGTATACCCTGAGTACCCTAATACTTACTAACCGGTCAACCCAGTCCAAACCACCCCATCCAGAAACACACCAGATCCAATTTCAAGAAGTCTAATTTTTAAAGGAATTATACTATATACCTAGGTAGGTAGGAAAGTATGTACTTCACGCAACAGGGCACAGAAAATGGTTTAGCGTAATGATATCCTTCGAGTTTCGTGTCTTTCGTAAAATAGAATGTCAATTATCTGATACTCGAGACATAACAGGTATAAGTCGCCGATGGCATCCTTAGCAATCATACGTCAGAATAAACATTGTCTTCCCGTCAAGTCTTCCTTGGCGCTTAACGCTAGAAAATCTCAACGACGAGTCCCACAATGGCGCTTGACGTCATTCACATGGATCCATCAGAGTCGTTCTCTTTACTCCCAATTGAGAAGACCCAATGCAGGTACAAGCGATCGAAAGCCAAGCCATGAGGTCAGATATGGGGATATTCGGGTCTTATATGACGTCCAATCCATCATCGATTGAAAATAAGAAAATTTTGTTATCTTATTAGTTTGACTAGGTTTCTATAAGATTCTTCAAGACGTCGACGTTGCCTACCTATTGTTGAAATGATATATTAATAAATCTTGCCCAATCCCAAATTTCTCCCTCTTGCCTCTTACCTCTTACCTCTTACCTCTTACGAAACAGTTGCTTATACGAACTCACCTTACAAACATGTCTCGATCCGTAATCGCCAACTTCTTCAAACTATCGAACGTCGGCTCGCGTGTCGCAATTTCGAGACCAACTGTTCCACATACATCCATCGTGGCTAACAGCAGAACTCTCAACTCTCAGTCCATCTCTGAAATCACAGCCAAGGAGAAGGAACTTACAGGTCAAGACCGGCCTATAGCAGGTGGCCCAGCGGCTCAAGCACAGAAACACGCCAACGAGCCTCTTTCCTCCGATGTTGTTTCCGACGTCGCGCAAGGAGAGAAGAAAGTAACAGGTCGCGATGCTCCCGTGTCCGGCGGCCCGGCGGCTCTCGCTCAAAGCATTGCCTCCTCCGTAAGTCCCCGCCTAGCCTTCGGCCACACAAGTATAATTCATCACTAACCAGACTTCCTTGCTAAAGACGGCCAACCCCGTCCCACAACACACGGGCAAGCTTGACTCGCAGACTATCTCAGCCATCAATAATGCAGAGAAAGAGTTAACGGGCCAAGATGAGCCCGTGAGAGGCGGACCAACGGCTCAGGCCCAGAGCCACGCTAACGAGCCCATTAACAGCCAAAATCTCCACGATATCACTGAAGGAGAGAAAACTATTACCGGCGGCCAGCCGGTTAAGGGCGGACCCACTGCCACTGCACAGAGCGAGCTCAGTAAGAGCCGATCTTAAAGTTGCAAAGATGTATCATAGGAGATGATGGCTGGTACCTAATTAGCCTAGGACAGCTGGGCAGCTTGTAGGATAAGGAGATCTAAGGGTCCGCGGTCGGATTCTTAACGGTTGGATGACTGGCTTGGGAAAATGGCAGGTCTAAAAAGGGGACCTACGTATTATGACCTTATGACCTGTATAACTAGCTTGACGCCACGTCTTCAGCTGGATTATATGTACAAAATTCAATTGATGCGATATTGCCTCTACTACAACTCGAGTGTGTTAAGTTGACTGATGAATTAGTCCGTAATGAAGTGCCACGAGACCATTAGATCTTAGGAGAGCGAAAACCATCTCAACGTATTCCATATTTCATCAATAAATTAGTATTACTCAATTTTCGGTATCATGCAAAGCCACTTGCTCCCATAACGTATTCCCAAGTCACCTTATTCCCCTACGAGTTTGGTAGCTCAATCTCAGTGAGCAACACAGCACTCGAATAAATATCCGACTGCCCCAGCGTATCATTCATACTAGTCCCATTCTTCAAATAACAAAAGCCAGCATCGACTTTAACTATCGTCACTGCTACACAGAAACCGCCACCGACACCGGTCCCGTTCCCCAAGTTGGCGTAGTACGCCGAGTTGTACTACCGTGACAGGTCAGCACCGAGATGAGGAAAATCAGGGGGGCAAGGGATGTCTCGGGTGAGATTTTGGTAAGACCTAGCTTGACAAAAATTTCGTCTCTTCTTTTTCTCTGATTAATTTATAAAAAGTGCTTAGAGTCTGAAACACTCATCGGTCGTCACAGAAGGAAAGACAGGAAAGGGGATAGCTCACCTCGGCACAGGCCATCATGCAATTCTCGAGAGTTGGCATGAATATGCGTAGGATATCGTGCGTCTGGGATGTTCCCGATGCAACATAATTCGTGTAACACTGCTGTCGAAACTGCTGCCCCTGCTGTCCCTGTGCGAGCGGAATAGGTTTGCCGTCTACAGCATACGGCGTATACCTCTGTCCGTTGATTTGGGGACATCCACTGTCTGAAGGAAGAGCGGGACTGGCTGGTGTCGTCGCTGTCGCAGAAGCCGGTGCAGCTGATGCCGATGCTTGAGGTGAATTTACACCGCTTCCAAAACTCATTTAGCAGGGAAATATGAAATGAATTAAGTGTCACAAACCCTGATATATTAGATTTTCGTTGCGCAGCTAAACCTCCCCCTATTCCTCCCCCAAGAGCCGCAGCGAGAACAACCACTATTATAACAACGATAGCCCAGAATAATGGGACCGTCAATCCCAATATTCGACGCTTCTCTTTATTCTGCACCTCTGGTGCTATTGCTGCTGACACCGGTGCATCACCCCAACTCTTCGCTACTGGGGGCCACTCTCCACCTCCCACAGCCGGGATAGTAGCAGATATAGGATGAGGATAATAAGGCGAATCGCTCGGAACCACCTCTATTCCATCATTTGGTCCCACCGGATACTTTGGCGCGATATTTTCGCCGTATTCGACGCGGTAACGGTGATTATCCTCCATTTTACTCAGGACTGCGGAACTTCGTAATCATACGATTACAATATAGCTACGCAGACAACATCCATGGTCCCACGCGGGAAGGCAGACAAACCTCTTACAAACCCCATCTCGCAGTATGCCGGGAAGTAGACAGTATTTATAAAATAGCTTCCTAATATACGTCACACTCCCTTCACAAATGGGAAACACGGGATCCTCCGTCACGAAAATTTCTACAGCCGCCGTCTGTTTCCAAGACCAATATTCGACGCTTGTTTGAGACACGGCCGAGAATAGATATTCGTAACCCCCCAGTCGCGCAGGTAAGCCGCCACAAAAAGCTAGAGCGAGAATACGACGTTAACAAGCTGTGGCTGTAGCTGACCAGGGATGACTAGCCGAAACCATTCGAGTGTACTACTATCTAGAATATCTAAAATATCTAAGCAACCTACTTACTCTATAAGCAATACTAAGTATATACACGTAGCTTATATCCATATACTAGACAATGGGCACCGAGATACATCAATCAAGTGTTTCGTCACATACGCCTACCAGAACAAGGCACACCCTCGTTTCATCACAGAATCTAGATTTAACCCGACGATCCCAGACGCCAAACGAGAATAAACTCTGAATAGGCTCACTCCCACAAACCACTGCAACGCAAACAAGCTTTCCCACGCGGCGCCCAGCGCCATAACAGGCCACCACAATTCCATCACCTACATCGAAGGATTACAGGACCCATAGGACACAACGACAATAGCGTCCTACCCAACTCCTGAAGCTCCCGCGGATGCACGTCAGAACCTCGGGATGAATCGCGATTGGCCGGTACCGTTGTGCGAAGGAGCCGCAATACGACGTATCGGTGCAGATGCTCCTTTGACGTGATACAAGTAACTAGTGTAGCTACCTACCTACCTACCTATGTAGGTATAGAGAGGTAAATGCGGCGATCATCGTCGGAGCAGAGGCCGAAAGACTTCAAGAATATAGGAGGGGGGCCTCAAAAGTAGAAATTTAAAAATGTAAAATGACTCTTCACGTGCCAAAATTGAAAAGAAGTCGTAGTATAGTATATATAGTTAGTAGTAAATAATTAACAAAAATAAATCGGATTTTATTCAATTCCTAAAAAGGAAAAAAAATGAATAAATACAAAAAGCTCAGTCGCCACAGACCCCCCGGGGGAGTCGAACGGGCGACCTACGAAAACCCCACCACCGGAGGTGCAGAGATTTTACTGACAGTTTCCGACGCCTTACAGCGAAGCCACTGGGGGCTTGCTGACTTCAGTCGCATTACTCCAGCCGAAAGAACGCTCTGCTGCTATGCTATATAAGTCTTGGGGTGGCAGGTACGAAGTTTGGAAGGTACCCGCGAGGAAGGCACTGTACTAGGAAGTAGGTAGGTAGGCACCTTCGCCTAAAGTACCGAAAGCCTCTACCTGGGGAACATGTACTTAACCTACCTAGGTACTTGTAGATTCTATTCCCAATGAACTTAAACATCCTGTTTACCTCTCATTTTATCTATATGTCCGCCTCCTAGGACCTAGGTAGGTCAGTATCATTGTGTACATCAGGCGCGTAACTCGTATAACACCGCGCGAATGCTACTCTTCCAATGACTTCAAAGTGATTAGAGCGGCTTTTTCGCCTAGGACATTATAATTAACATGGAATATTCCACTTGGATCAGCCCCCATTCAAAAAAAAAAAAAAAAAAAAAAAGATCCAATTGCTCTTAGTGACGATTTTATAGATAGTCCAAATGTTTTACTTAGGTACAGCAACGAGTCTGTCATGCTTTTGACGATTGGGTCTTACTTCTTTAGGGGGCTCTCAATTTCACTCCAGGGTTATCGAAAAGACCAATTATTCATTGAAATGGTTACTTAAGTATAAATATCGTACCTACCTAGGTACCTACCTAATATTGATTTTATCTAAGGGGATAGCTGGGGGTTACCAGCATAAAGCTCTGTTACACACTACCCGAAGCATCAGAAAAATGAATAAGAACCTGCTCGCGAATTAATGAACACGCCGGTTTCCGGGTTATATTATCACTACAAGGTAAGCTGACAACGATGTCTATGGTTAATCTGCTTCTATTACAATCGTATGACTACTCTAGCGGGAAGTCTTGGTATAAGTAGCTACTCTCCCCTATTCACAATACGCGATGGTCGTAGTCGTCATCACACGCCCCTATTAGTTTATAGCCGTATTTTATAATGTCGTAGGTTTTCTATGATCTCCCAAAGTCCCCACCGGATCAGTCGGTGCCGTTTAAGTGCTATGGTTCAAGTTTTCCTCTGTGATCCTTCCATGGTTAACTTGGGACTACCCAACCGATACCTTATGTTTACACCTGTTACGAAAACACTCCGCCGTCTTCACCACTCGCCATGCGCTTACGCCTGCTATTAAGGAAAAGATCAACTATCTTCTTGCTCCCTATAGGCTGTGAACTTAGGTCAGCTGCTGGGCTGAGGATACCGGATCCTTGAGCACCATAGGGGTCAACGTCTGCATTGACGATATCTTTTGGGCTAACATTTTCGGGTTTATTCGATGCCACTGTCCCAGATATACGCTTTGAATCAGTCGAACAATTGTTATTTCCTGTCTTTTTGTCGGTCATTAACCCGGGGCCTGGACTCGACGTGGATACGGCATGACTCTTTGATCCTTGCTGTCTCCTTACTAGTTTCCTAGTCGAGATTGGGGTAGAGATACCGCCAAGAGTGGTAAGTGAAGGCCTATGTGCAAGAGACTTCCAGCGGGTGGAATCAAACGTGCCTTTTCTCATAGGTTCTGTAGATGTCTTCGTTTCCTGTGTAGATTCCATACTCACTAAAGACGGCGTGGTACGTAGTACACTTTTTGGTGGAATTGCAGGTCTCTCAGGAACCTCGTTTTCTTTTCCACAATCATAAAGTGGCGGCGCACCTTTCGTAACGTGTCGTGGCGTTTGAGGGGGTTCCCTGGTATTGTTCTCAATTGTCGCGAGTGCACTATCCGGCCCCGTTGGTTTATATACTTCTAATGGAGGCTGTTCGTCATCGTCGTTTATCTGGGCTTGTTCGCGGATATGACCAGATGGGCGAGTTGACGGCAAGGCATATTCGATGACATTTGTGTCAACACGACCAGACGTCCCTTCTAATTTCGAAACATTCGCGGATAACCATGTTTTCCATTCTACAGAACTTGCCGAAGATGAAACTCTTTCTTTAGGTGGTGGTGGCGGCGGCGGGGTAGGCCTGTAGACCGGGGGATCAACAAATATTGTGGCATCTCCATGGGCAGTTGAATGCTTTGGCAAATCGCCTGTGGTAGCTAATACGTTGGTATTCAAGGATCTCATCGGTGGATCCTCCGTTGCGCAAGAATACACGCTTTCCGCGTAATACATTTTCTTATCCACTTCAGACTCACACGTACTGGGGCATCTGATAGGCAGGTTTGTCAGGGAGCGCATCCAAGGATTGAACTCCGGGGACTTAAGTCGCGTGATTTGAGATTCGGCTTTCATCGAATCCTGAAGCGCACGCCTATATGGGCTTCGAGTACGGAATAGATGACACGTAGGGCTGGCAAAGAAAGCTGAGCTGCGAGTGGACAACGGCTTTGGCGGCGGTAAGAATTTCTCGGCGTCAGGCACAGGGGTTGACGGGATACCTTTATTAGTGAACCTTTTGGTTTTATTAGCCGTAGTTGGTATGGAGGATGGCATATGTCTCTCTGTGCTTGGTTTATTGCTGGAGCGGAAAATAGATCTGTCTAGTTCTGCGTCAAGCTTTGGATTGGTTGTAGCCGAGTTCTTTTCGGCTATATCCAACGAAGCCAGGTCTGAGGCGTCATCCGAAATGACGCGTCGAATGGTTGCTTGGGAAATAGACGATAGATTATCATGATCGCGCGAACTACCTCTCAGAGGTACGGTGTCCGCATTGATAAAACTATTAACACTATCTTTCCTTTGGAGTTCACTTCCTCTTGCATGACTCTTTGTATCTTCAAGCCTTTTCATTAGTGCGGAGTAGATTCTCTGACTGTCAATAGTCACTGGCTGTGGTGGCAATGGTGATTGAAACGAGCGAACACTAGTGTTTGAACTGATACCGTAGGAGCTGGCATTAGGCCTTGCTGATGATGAAGAGACATGCATCCCATTTTCTTTTATGACTGACAAGCGTTGCCGGTCCCACTCATTTTTATGACTATTCAATGTGTGAAGTGTATTAGTATCAGAGTTCGACCAGCTTGTTACACGAGACCTTTCATCCGAGGCTCTCCTTTCGCTCCTTAGGCTCTTAACACTGCCTTGCCGCGAACGAAGTTGCTGGTATGACGGGACAGCATGTAATGAAGGAACCCCTGAAGGAACGCGCGATATAGCGGCTTCGTCACTTGTAGGCTCAAACTGGAATCCGTCATCTCTCGCATACCCCAAAGAGGTAGGGTCCATGATATGAGATTTTGTAGCTTCGATCTGTTGAGGAGGAAACTCGGCCTTATCGGTATCTCCTTTGACTAGATTAAAGAAGCTTTTCAGTTTGTGCTTGAAGCTATTCGAGACCTTTCGGGCCCGATTCCTAAGACTGCCATCTTTGGGCAATTTCCCATCCATAGCTAAGGTATCATTACTCCCATCTCTCATACTCTTTCTGAGGGACTTGTCAGCGTTGATAGACTTGGAACGAGGAAAGACCGATGGTGGTGACTTCATCGGAGCCTCTATTCTGCTCCCAGTCCTCACATTATCGTTACTAGGCAGTCCCATAGGAACACTCCCACGGCGTTTTGAGAACAACGTCGACTGGTCATAACGGCCTCTTAAGAATGACATAGACTTGGGTGCTTTGAGCTTTGCTATCGGTACATCTTCGTCTACGTTCTTATTTAAGGAACCCGCAGATATCGATGGGGCCTGATTTATCGTTGCAGATGAAGAGTTTTGATTGTCGCCTTGCGAAACTGTGCTGGACTCAGAACAGGTGAACATCGATCTAGATTTTCGAATTTTCCGATAAGATGAAGGGACGGATGCGATGTCGTCTTCTGGCGTATAATACTCCTCGCCTGTAAGGAGTGCATTAATGTAATCGCCCGCTGCACCTTTGGCTGCAGAGACCATTCCCGCCGCTGAGGCACTGCTTGCTAGTGGAGATCTAGTATTCTTTCCACAAGTTCCACCCTGGGTGATACTAGTTATAGAGACCGGCGTAGTATTTCCAACTACAGTATTACTTCGTGTACCACGCGTAGCATTTTCTCGTACAAAGCGAATACTTTGTTGGCGTTTTAAAGGAGAGTCACTGTTACGTCTATCCAATGCACCACTAAAACCAGGGGAGCTATTTAGATCGTTGTTTCGCGGTGGCGGCCATAGAGGCGTGTCTGCAGCAGAGCGTTCTCTAGCCCTCGTAAACGCTTGCGAAGCGGCAGCCTGAGCGTCGCGCTCAGCTGTTTCGGGATGAATATGCTCCAGGCGAACACTTTTCACGGAGGAAGCTGATTTTCGACGGTCAAGGTTGTGGAACTTTGTACTATTCCGACGGTGCATTATTGTCCAGAGGATAAGGTATCTGAATAAAATAAGGGTAGAAAACAGAAACCAAAGAGAGCTATGTAATGGCGTCTACATATGGAAACCAAAAGACAGGGCGCAACCCAGAGATGGATCGATTAAGAAGCCCGTTCGAAATGAAAACTAACCAAAAAGTCACCGTTTTCAACGCGGAAGATCTCGATTGGAGATTATAGTGCTGAAGTTGGATGAATGCATGTGCTAAGACGGAAATACGCGAGGACGAGAACATGATGAAATTAGTTAATGCCGCTTCATAATACATAGTATATTCATTAAGGGAAAGAGGAAGGGGCAGGATAATAATCTTGAGATCGTACCTTCTCTAATACGATGAACGCAAGAGTCGACGAGGAAGTCACAACCGTCCGAGGTACATAAAGCACCTGATACAGGTACAAATATAATGTAGTATGCCGCAGACGCAAGGCACGCGTCGTACACGCACGACGCGGGTAGGCACATTATAGAATATACATTTACCAATTTACAATTTTACGGCCGGACCATAATAAAATACATATCCGCTCATCTGCCCGTAGATACACAGGTCAAGTCGTACTTTTGAAGGTAATAGGTAAGCATATAACATTCAAAATTACGCCTTAGAATACAAAGGACACAAAATCCTTCTAGTAAATGCACAGATTCACATATTACTATATCGACTACGAAAACCCAACGCTTGGAAAAACTCCAGTAGGATTGACAAATTTGTTATTTCGGCCATTACGAGACAAGCCTAAAAAAGACGTAAACATACTACCGAAGGACCATTTCTGCGTGTACAAATATAATGGCCAAGTCGGCCGAACGCCCCAAAACACTACTCCCAATGATCTATGCCATACTGTGCCAGACTCCCAATATCCAGCGTGTAAGCCCTACTAGGTAGCTAAGGTGACATTATTGCATTACGTTATACACGAAGCTCCTCAAAGAACTCCTTAAGCTCCTCCTCAACGACCTGGTGAATCTTGCTGGAAAGCTCCTCGGCCTTTCCAGAGAGGGAAGAAACACCCTTGACAACGGTGCCAGAGACAACGTTGAAGTCATGCTCGATGGCCTTCTCGAGATCCTCGATGCTGATGGTCTTCTCGGCAGGAGTGTCAACAACGTAACCACCCTCCTCAACGATCTGGCTGTAGTTGGAGTAACCACCACCGTTCCAGGCAAGTAGGTTAGGGGTGTCCTTGGGAATGTCAGAGAGAGCACCCTTGGTGGCGATGCTGACGATGTTGGACTTCAACTTCTCAGGAGTAATGTCGGCGAGGCCGTACTCAGAGTCCTTGCTAGGTTGTAGGGAAAGGAAGTAGGCAAGGAGACCAGCGATATGGGGAGAAGCCATAGATGTACCGGAAATAGTGTTGATAGCAGTCTTGCTGCCAATCCAGGTCGATTGAATGCTAAGACCAGGTCCGAAGATGTCGACACACTTGCCCCAGTTGGAGAAGTACGCACGGCTGTCATCGAGAGCGCTGGCACCGACAGTAACGGCCTTGTCAGCGGCGGCAGGAGAGTACTTGCAAGCGTCGGCGTTGTCATTGCCAGCAGCAACAGCAAAGTGGAGACCAGCGGAAACAGCAGCATTTACAGCCTGGTCCAAGGAAGGAGATTTACCACCACCCAGAGACATGTTAGCGGTGGACCCTTTAAAGCCCTTGCGAGAACCCTTCTTAGCCTTTGCAACCTCTGCCAAGTGCGCCTCAGCAGCCCACTCAACACCCTTCATGACATCAGACATGGTACCAGATCCGTTAGATCGCAGGACCTTAACGGCGTGCACATTGGCCTTCTTGGCAACACCGTACTTCTTACCAGCGACAGTGCCGGAGCAGTGGGTACCGTGACCATTGCCATCGACATCCTCGTCACCGGCAGGGATAGTCTTGCCCCAAGAGGCACGACCCTCGAAATCAACGTGTTCAGTGTTGATACCAGTGTCAATAACATAGACGTCAACACCCTCACCACCATCAGCGGCGTAAAGGTATTTGTTGTAGGTACCGAAGGAGAGTTGTTTGCGGTGAGAGATACGCGCTAAACCCCACGGCGCGTTCTTCTCGAGGTCCGGCTCTTCGCTTCCGAGAGCGTAGACGATAGAGTCTTTCTCGATAAACTCGACCTAAAGATTCGATGTTAGTATACATATTCAGGATAACTCAAAAAAATACTAAATTGATACTTACATCAGGGTGTCTTCGGACCTCTTCGATGGTTGAGTCATCGAAGTGACCAGAGTATCCTAGGAACTCAGAGCCGATCTTCAGAGTGTGCTTCAATCCCTTGAAGCTGTCGACTACGTCACCGACTAGCGGGATTTGACCACGCTTGCGGAGTTCTAATCGTTCATCTTCACGGTCGCCGTGAATCTTCTGAACCCACGAGTGGTGGTCAGCGGCTGAAGAATCGCTCACATGACTCTTGAACTTGACGATGTATGAGTTGGGGACCTCTTCAGAGGTGGCGGATGATAGGATGGGAGCGGCTCCGTCGTGGATGGTCTCGTAACTGAACGAGGGCGCTGCAGCTGCAGCGCAGGCAAGAGAGAGGGCGATGAAGCCTCTCATATTGATGATTTGTTGATGGATAATGGAGATTGCTTGCGAACCGATAACAATGCACCAGAAAATGATAAGTCTACCTGCGACTTAAAAACTAAGGAAATCCGAGGGAAAATCCGAGAAAACCAAGCTAATGGTGCCCGGTAGGTTTATAAGCATTCACACAAAGATGAGATGTGCTTTGTGTTCGATGAGTTGGGGGAGATTGGATGGGTATTAGGAGATGGAGGAAAAGGAAGAAGAGAAGGAAGCTCTTGAAGAGCGAAAGCGGGATAGATAAAAGGTGGCTGCCATAAGCTAGAGCGCGAGCTTACGGTGACAAGGTACCGACCCTGAGACTGTGTACTAAACTTACACTATGGCCGGTATGGCTGCCTTCCCCAGCGCGGAGTGGTGCAGGTGACGCACACAGCCGCTGGGCCAACCAGATAAGAACGGAAATGCTAGCTCGCACTGGGGCTAGCGGCGCAGGCTGACCTTAGAGCTAACCTAAACGAGCTTAGACCCCCTGTTGGTGGAAATCCCCGAGTCTTGGGTACATCGTACCTTGGAGGATAGGTACCTACCTTGGAGAACAACCAATCCTTCCATCGTCATCTACCGGGAGTTTTGTTTGTTTGCCCCCTGCTTTAATGCCATTTTCCTCCTTAGTCAAGATGCAAGTGATTAGGTTCTATTGAACACTTTCATTGGAAACGCTTCAAGTTCCTGATAGTCGTATTTTCCACAGAGAAAATAAGCAGGCTGGTAACTACCGGAATCGGAATTAAGCCTACATTCTACGTATGTACATGAGGTATGTACAATTCAGCGATGGTGCGGACCCATCCCAATCGGTTCCGGTTCACGCGGTTGCCGATGAACACCTAAATAGGAATAGGCAAATTGAATCTGTTGAGTTCCTGTGGCAATTGGTCAGTGATAAGGAATGACCACCTCCTATCCCCTATCTTATCGGCCTAGCTTCAAAGATACATGCATTACAAACCCGGATAACATAGGTATCAGCATGCATACGTGGATGTCCTACACGGTACGTTATGCAAGCTACCAGGACCCTGAAAGTGCTACAGATACCTAGATTTGCCGCAGATGCGAAAGGCCTCACGAGAACGAAGATGGTAGATGAAATCTATTAACTTATCTTGTTCCTCGGTCATATCTATCTATTGAAACGAACAATGGATTTATGGCGAACTCCTGGAACACACTTCGTTTACAAACGGTTCCTTTAGGTAACTAAAATGTACATTAATTTGGGTACTTTTAGCTCGTAAGATTCACCTCAGATAACGATGGTATGACACAATCGAGCTAGGGGTAGTAAGGTACCAGCTTGATTGGTTTTGGAAACTGCATTTGGTATCCGAGCTCTACTTGCTCTACTGACCACTCAACCCATAAGCCCTGCAGCATCAATTTACCACCCTGCCACCCTGCCACCCTGCCAACTCGGGATCAGCTGCGTGTACTTGACTCAAAACATTGTCTTGGCGAGACGACACGTGCTCTCCTGCTCTACTGAACAACCCTTTTCCCCTTTCTAGAGAACTGGATCAATAAAACCATCTAGTTGTGCATCATGCTGGAGGTTGGGCCGTAGACCGCATTATAGACCGCATTATCAGAAATTACGATATGCCAACATTAGAACAGTCGTAGCTATCTTCATAGGTCTTACATGTGAAACCCTGTCCACTCTGTGTTACTCATCTAGGGAATACTACCCCCACCGACTCGTGAAGAATGACCCAAGTAACACTTGCACTGACTATCTGTTCCCTCCATCAACTATGTTCACTTGACTCGAATGAATTGGAGTCTGTGTCTATTGCTATCAATCCCATCGCATTACTTCCCGAGACATAATAATTGAGCGGCTTGTTATCAATGCAACCTTACTGGACAAGTTCAAACGGTCAAGCAAGCACGTAAGAATGGCATGCGGTTGCATAGCGTAGTACATACAAATGTAACTGAACGTGACTAAGCTCCGGCTACATATGTGTACCTATATAAGGAGTAGGTATCAGCAATATTTTAGAAATCAGAAGCCAATAGGATTGAAATAACGAAATGTGCATTAGTGACTTTATGGTAAAACGACCGGTGATGATAAACTTGAAATATTCGAATTTAACTAAGTCGAAAGTTATACTAACTATTTAACCCTAACTAACTAGAGGTATCTACCAAACTACTTAGGTAGTATAACTAGTTATCTCAAGTATAACAATGAGAAAAGGCTTCCATGTCTCAGCTCCGGCAGCTAGCATTGTCCTAACTGAAAGATCAAAGCCTAGAAGTGCATCTATCTTAACTAGGTAATCGGAACTTATCAGTTTACATGTAGCATCTCACTTTCGACTAACAGGGCATTCTACAACGTGGAAAGAATAACTGCCTCTTAAATGTTAAAAGGAAGTGATTAGATGCCGGTGCGATAATCATTCGATCGGGCTTAGATTTCCTTGTTAGACTACCTACCTAACTAAGGGTTTCACTTTTGGGCGGCATCCTGATACCTATTTGATACCTCTTTAATAGAGGCTAGCGTGGGAAAGGTAGAGAGAGCTCTTGCTGTGTGCAACATCAGTACCTCTTTAGTATCTTAGCACTATGTATACGTGGCTGGTATTGCCGTTTCTTCCGTAATTTCGGATTGGACCAAGAATCTAACGCTGCCTCACCTTAATAACTACCTAGTATTGAATATACACTTATGATATAAATGCCATGCACCGCACTATTTACGTCCTAGTATATCCTTCGCGTTTATTCGCCGCGCACTGGGCTTTCTGGCTGCCCTATATCGATACTGAAAAGAAGGAATTGAAAAGTGGCGATCGCATTCATGTAACAGGCGACCGTCTCAACGGTTTTCAGTATGAATATATTCGCAACTATAATGTTTGCGAAGACGACAGAAATCCCAATGCATTTCCTATCGGGTTGGTTTCAGAGACACACCTGAGCCAAACAACCAAGGACGGAGCCGTAACCTCTAGCGAAGAGGATCGAAGGGGCGCAGAGCATATTGCCTTCAATGCATTTGATGAGGCGTGTAGGGAAGTACCAGCACCAGGATCTAGCCTCAATAAAGTGAACAGAGATGCCAGCGGGGCGCCTCCTAAAAGAACAGAAGTCAAAGATTGTCAATGGTGGATTAAAGAAGCAACTTCGCATTTGGTCCAAATAGGGATTTTTCTGCCATTAAATGAAGGACATGAGGAGACTCCCATCTCGAAAGTGGACGGTCTGCCACGCCATTGATAAAACTAAAGACGCAAATACACAACCGCCCACAATATCTCTCAACAGACACAGACCATATGCCATGAGATACAATACTATGAAGTTATAGTAACCACCGGCCTATAACTTAATGTCTTGGGGCATCCACCAATATTTCAAGCGGACTTTTACCCTTGTTCAGACCATGAACTAGGGGCAAGATGTAGCCATATTCTATCAACTTCTCGACAACACGCATAATCCATCATTGGCAATCTGACAGAGTAACCCTGCGTGGTGGGCCAGATCGTGCCGCCTGGGAATATTAGAGATCAAGTTAAAGTCAGATTCAGTGCATGTATTTATTTACAGGTACTTACAGAGTCGTTGGAGACCCTATTGGGGCTCTGACTAGGCGCTGCAACCGACAGAACAAGTTGCTCAAATGCATCTCGGGCTACGGTGTCTTCGCCAAAGCGTAAATCTTCGGCGACCTCAACCAGATGCTGCGTAGAGGCAGCACCAATCTCGAGGAGTGTAGGCGGTTTGGTACGTGTTTGGTTCAAGTCGTAATTTCGTATGATCTCATGGTTGAAGCCCTGATGGACATTCCCAGCGACGTGGATCTTACGCCCTGCCTTGACAGTTGTATCCTGGACTCGAGGAACAAAAAGAGCCCGGTGTAATTTGAACGTCGCGCTTAGATAGCGTGGGAGGAAGACAGGCCGGTACTGTTGTCCCGGCGTTACTGCCGCCGGCACCTTGTGTTGACCCTACTGGGAAGTCGCTTTCCCTGCAGACCCTTCAGATGCATTTGCCTTCTCTCCTTTCTTACTAAAGAGGCCCATTATAGGAAAAGACAGTAAAAGGTATAGAGAATTGATATGATATTTATGATACAGGTCGAAACCGATATGTACATACTTCGAAAGGGAGGCTAATATAACGCAGACTGAAGATGAGGTAGCCTGATTTTCGAAGAACACAGAAAGACATCCCAGGCCTACTTAAATAATGGTCCCGTTGAAACGCCATACCGTTGATAGAGGCTACGCGACTTTGAGAACTCGAGGTAAGACTACGTCCTAAGCAAAGTGTTGGAAATATCTGGCAATGATGGCGTCTCACCGCGACGTTAATTGGCCGATTCAAGATATCAGATGCCCTGAGAGGCTCTCGTCCAAGAATCTCGATGGTAACCAGGATGCAAGCTCTCATACGCCCGGCATCAAGGCCGTTTTACGGCAGAGCCTCGCCCAACATGCAAAGTAGAAGCGCCATTGGATTTCTACACTTTCAGCCGTACTTCAATTATAAGGAAGTCCAAGTTATCACCTATATTTGATTACCATTGTTAGCCCCGAGACGGGGATTCCCTAGATATTCCCTCTAAACATCATGTTAGCCGCTGCGGCTGGCCACCAAGTTACAGCGCTCAATAGACACCAATTACGTTCCATCTAAGGTGCCTTGACCAAAGCTACCCGTAGCTTCGCCACTGTGTGTTATACACCTGCTAAAAATTAGTGCAAGGCAGATATGTAGCGCTGTGATTTCTCATTTGGGGCGAAGGGCTGTCGCTGATATCATTTAGACCATTTACATTGGCTCGATTCGCGCGCATGTTTGCGCAGGGAGTTAATGACTTACCAACATCAGTCTTACTTATTGGTTGGTAATAATTTTTCATGAGCAAATGTGGCTAGCATCATAGGTGTGATTCCATATTGCCGGGAACCAGGTTGGCATCAGGTTGGCATCAGGTTGATGCGCTTTTACAAAATGAGAGCGACGAGCGGAAATGGTTGATTCTCGATACTTACCACGAGTTTCTCAGCTTCTCACTATGGCTACAGAGATCGCCGATGAGGTAGTGCCTAGAACAATACATGTGGCAGAACTACCCAGCACAGAGAACATTATTTTTCGTGATTCTTCTTTTTTCAGGAACGGACATGAGCTTCCATCTCCGGAGGAAATTCGAGAAAAGGATACCAAGGTGAATGGTTTCCGCGCACGATCGCCAACGCCTCCACCAATCCTATTTGAAGACTTGGGACTGGTCGTCAAGTACGGCTCAGGAATTACAATTGCTGAAGCACAATGCCTTTGGTATTTCAATAAACACATGAAAGATACGGTACCAACCCCGGAACTGTACGGGTGGTGTCATGATGGCGGCGAGACGTTCATTTATATGGAATTCGTCAAAGCGGATACGTTGGAAGACGAGTGGCCGTTGCTTAGCGAAGAAGATCAAAACATAATCTGTGAGCAGCTACGTGCGTCTGTAGAGGCATGGCGCGGCTTACGACAGGAAACAGAGCCTTGCTATATAGGTAGGTCAGATCATATATATGTCGTAAATAACCAAGGATACTGACAACTGAAGGCCATATCGGGCGCCAAGGAGTAGGCGACATTATCTTCAGTGATGCGGGGAATCCACACGCCGGTCCGTTCGAAAACATAACGCAGTTCCATGATTTCTTTGCGCGCTACTCTTGTCGCCTGCAACCGGACTGGAACCCGCGACGTGATTTCCCCGAGTTGGCCGGTTTGACGGATGACAGGCCGGTGGTATTTACGCATGGAGACTTAGACAGGAGCAACATACTCATTTTCCCAAGGGATGGGGAATCTCCCCCTCGCGTTGCCGCCATTATTGATTGGCACCAATCGGGATGGTATCCAAGCGATTGGGAATGGCTCAAGGCGGAATCGAGGTGCGAGCCTTTCTGGGAAGGGGGTCGGGACACTGCATGGTTATTGAAGATTATTATGCCGGCGGATCAAGACTATCATGTAGCTTGGGAATTTATCATGGGCTCGTTGGGTTTCTAGATCTGAATCTAGACGCTAATACGGAATCGATTGCTCACATCGACATTTATTAATCCGTGGCTAACTCGAGTCGTTTCAAGGCTTAGACTCGAAGCGTTGGTTTCCCTATCAAGCGAATGTCTCGTTTTAATATTGGGTCGTACACAAGAACAAATTATTATTCCACCGCCCTGTATTTACCTCTCTTGATCGTGTTTCGAACATTGATATTACCCCTAATTCATCGGTGCTTAGGGGATGTACCCCTTTGATGGAAAAGGGTACTTCGGATAGGCGAGGTATCTTGGTATTGTACATATGGTATTATGTCAGCTTTGTTTGACGCTAAGCATCCAATGGTACAAGCGCCACACACGCAGCACCTCAAGTGCAGGGCTATGCGCTATGTACAATACAGTTGAATCTAAGGTACCTGGGTACCTGGGTGGGTGGGCAAGGCTCCCTACTTCCTTAATGTAGAACCTTACGTTTGGACGTTTAGTTGAGGCTAATCAGCCTAGCGACCTCTAACAACAGCTCACTGACGTTGACTTTTATTAGTTGTAGAGCTTTGATTTCATAGAACAATTAACTTCGTTTCACCGGCGTGGATCTTTTGGGGGGGATTTTATTCAAAGCGCCCTCTAGATTACCTATTTACTCGACGCCGACAAGATTGCTCAAGTAGACACCTCCTAAAATCTTACACTAAGCCAAAAAATCCAGAAAAATCCAAAAAAACCCGCCGCATTACTTTTACAATATTCTAAACTTCGTCGCTAAAGCCACCCATACAATTCTTCGATGCTCTCTGGTGTAAACCGCAGCCTAGACCCCGATAGGGTTCTAGCAGTAGCACGTTCAGCTTCTATAATATGAAGAAACAAATGATTATTATCCCCCACCAAACTTTAGTCGTTTGTCGCCGTTATCATGTCCACACGCCCGGGTCGGTATCGATCATCTACCTCCGCATCGACACCGTCGACTACCTCTAAAGCTGCCGAAGTCCTCCGAGCTCTCTTCGATGCCGTATCTTCTACCCTCTCTACCCCCGTAAGCAATGGCTACCCGAAATTCGAGCCGTTATTAGTCCAGATACGACACATTCAACAACACCTATCCGCAACTGCCCCACCGAGCTCCGTCCAGGACGATTTTAGACATCTCCATGGCTTTCACCACCTACTTAGCGTACTGCGATCCTTCTCCGGCTTCTATAACCTCCAGAAGCGAGACGATAGCGAGAAGACAAACTTCTTCCGCCTCCTCGACGTTGTATTCAGTGCCCTAGCGGCCGCATTCCGTGCGCACCCCGGCAATCGACGCTATTTCCGTACGCGGGTCGAGGGTGGCGGTTGGGATGCTTTGGAGCAAATTATAGCGAGTATAGGCCTTGGAGGTAGCGATTCAGACCTGTGGACAAGCTGTCAACTATTTGGGAAGCTCTTCTCCTTGGCCGTAAATGACAACACGCTAGACCAACTATGTTGCTCCGTCACGCTAGACGACGCTGCGCCCTGGGTTTTGGTAGCACCGGATGAACCCAGTGCTGGAGAAGACGGGACTAAGAGTGAGGATCACGATGTTGGTCGTTTAAGTGACCATATGGCGTCTATCGAAGCGGCGATCAAGAAGACCGTTGGCCCCAAGTCGACATTGCAAAACCCCGAGGTTATTCGTACTATCGTAGACTTTTGGGAGTCTCTACCACGCGATAAGAAGGTACCGGAAAATACAGCATCATTACTAGTACTTAAGGTCTTGTCCTCGATTTTGGATGTTTCTAACATCAACCTATGCCTGATTCATGAAACAGGCGTTTTGTCTCGATTCTTAAAATTTGCTTTTGATGGGAATTCTCCTCTTAACGATGTTGAGAGGGAAATGGTTCTATCTATCTGTCGATCTCTGATGCCTTTTGGTGTGAATCGACTAGTGGACGCACAGGAACTCTTACTCAACCCCTCTCTGGACTCATCGGATTTTTGCTTAGAGGTAATGCACAAATACGGTGGCTCTCCATATATACAATTCGACCTGTCCCAAAATGGCCACTCTTCAATCGAATTGCCAAGCCTGGGACGTCCATTCCCCCCTCAGTCGTCTGCTGGATATACATTTGCTGCGTGGGTGCGGATCGATCAATTTGATTCAAAATCACATACTACAATTTTCGGCGCTTTTGACTCGACCCAGACCTGCTTTGTTCTCGCATACCTCGAGAAAGAGACTCACAACTTCATTCTACAGACTTCAGTTACTTCACAGCGGCCAAGTGTCAGGTTTAGAACTTTCACATTTAAGCAAGGCATATGGTATCATATTGCTATAACCCACCGAAGGCCTAAAACAATGACACCTAGCAAGGCTTCCTTATATGTGAATGGTGAATTTGTTGAGCAGATACGGGCCTCGTATCCGGCTCAACCCCCGATGTCCAGTGGAAGTACGGAGAGTTTTGCGTCCTTTACTTCCTCAAGTAATAAGGCTATGCCGGTTCAGGCATTCTTAGGTACTCCGCGTGAGCTTTCTTCTCACCTAGGCGCAGGATTAATATATTCAAGATGGTCTCTTGGTACAGCCCATCTTTTTGACGACGTATTGAGTGATGATTTTCTATCGGTTCCTAGTCGATTAGGAGCTCATTATCAAGGAAACTTCCAAGACTGCCTTGGCGGATTCCAAACTTACACAGCATCCGCTGCTCTGGGCCTTCGTAATGATCTCGTTAGTACCGGGAAAGATGACTCTGATATCATGAAAGCTATTAGAGATAAGGCTAGCAACGTGGTCCCAGAGCATAAAATTCTTCTCAGCGTACTGCCTTCTTCCATTTTTCGCGAAAAGGAGCACTTTGGCGAGTCACAGTTATATCGTTCTTTGTCTCGCGGACCTGCCCATACTCTTGTCCAAATGGTGCTTAAAAATGGCACGGGAATAGCGATCAATACGGCAATGCCTTCGATTAACGACGCGCTACTTCGTTCGAATGGCGTGGCAGTACTGACAGGAAATCCCATTGTTGCGACTCCTCAGTTTTTCGACGACGCCCTCTGGCAATTGGCGGGTTTCACACCACTCGCTTTAAAATTAATCGAGCGGGCTTCGTCGGCTGAGACGTTAGTACGAGCTATCGAGATGGTCTTCCTATGCATCAATTCAAGTTGGCGAAATAGCGAGGCTATGGAGAAGGATGGAGGATATGCGATCTTAGGAATTTTATTAAAAACCAAGCTTGGTTTTGGCGGACCCGGCAGCGAGGGGCTGACGGAGAAGCTTGCGCTTTCAAGTCTTGAAAAGGACAGGTTATGCGTCCAGATCCTCAGTCTTGTACTGGAGTTTGTCGGTTATAAACATCGCGATCCCCTTGAATCGGTGATTATAAACCCTCTAGCCTATCGCATTCTCCTAGTCGATTTCGATGGCTGGAGAAAATGCGGATCTCTTGTTCAAGAACTGTATTATAAACAGTTCGTGAGTTTCGCCGTGATGAGCAAGCATCATCAATACAACAACCGCAGATTGCTTCGAATGCGTGAGTTATTAGAGACTTAAGTTAGCACCCCAATTTACACTAACGTTGTCGTGTTTTAGGAATCGTGAAAAGGCTCCTTGATGCTGTTAAATCGGAGCCTTTGCTGGAGCCTGTGCTCCCCTATTTCATAAGCGCCATTAAAAATCTCGTTAAATGTAACTATAATACCGAAGTCCATCAATCACTGGCTCTATTTATTACCTATGCCTTTCATCCTACGTCGAAATCTCTTCCCCGGACTCCAAAGGCAGCGAATCGCCGGCCTTCTCATAACATTCCATTGCGACCACTGGTCCACGTAAACGAAGCCGGCGGAGGTGATGTGCGGTCACTCACAAAGAGAGAAGTCGGCATACGTCTCCTGGCTATGTATAGCCAATTGCTATGCGAAAAGGGGAATTTGGCAATTATTCGGAAATTTGCTAAGACTGTGACAAACAAGGTACTTGACGCATGGCCACTGCGAAAGGATTCCAAGCTGATGATGGCCCAGTGGCTTTTGTATCTTCTCACAGAAAACGACCCGGAAATCGTAACCTACGGCTGCAAGATACTCGCCAGGCTCTTAGTTACCCACGGGTCAGCTTATATCCACAAGTTTTCGGGGAAGACTGGAGGTTTTTGTATTATGGCCCACCGTCTCAAGCGATGGTGGGATATCGCGACTCTTTGGCCCATCTGCTTCAGCGTTCTCTTCGGGTACGACGTTGCGGAAATAGACTTCGAGAAAAACTTCGACTTTTTCAGCCTGTTAGAGACGTTTGGTAAATGTAAAATTGCCAACCCGGATGCGCTACCGATTATCACGGCCATGATCCAGCATGCATTGAAAGATATTCTCAAGGCCCAGGAAGATCCAGCTTCACCTCCACCCGATGTAAACCCAGCTGTGGCTAAACACGAAAGCCTAGGGACGAGATTAAGGGCACGATCAATGTCACTTCAAAAGGAACTAGAATCACGAGGTAAGAATCTTTCTCTTTCGGCAGAAGCAAGCTAAATGCCTCTTTAGAAACAACTGAACCGCGAGCTGAGCGTAACGCTGGGAACGCTTCTGTGCTCCAAACTGTTATTCGATTCATGGCAGATTTGCATAGTCGATCGGCGGATTTCCGAGACTTCGCACTATCCTCGGATTACGTGCGGCTGCTTCTGTCCGCCCTCTTCCCCGCCATCGTGAGCACGGATCCAGTTAACCCTGAGACGGAACTTAACTCTAGGGACTCAACACTCACTTTCGAAGGCGGCGACGTAATTATTCGCCCGATCGGAGGGACGTCCAGCGCTGCGCCGGTAATTAGGACATCTAGCGCGACGGACACGTCGCTACCAGCTAACACGATTACCCACACTCACCGGGGAACCCAGTTACGGAAGGCTTCATCTTTCATATTACTTACATCTCAGAAATCCTCTCAATCTAGCCCAACTCGCCTTGTCCATGCGATATCTCCTAAGAAGAGAGTGGCTGACCAAAACATTGGACATACGTTGGTCGAAGGACTTCTCGAGCTTGTTATCAATGTCTTTGTAGACCAGCTATTGGTACGAAAGGAGTTTCCTGGCTTTGGCCTATTCCTTAAAGTGCCACCCGGGTTCCAAGAGCACCAAGCATACTTCGAGTCCTACGTGTTAAAGAGTACTATTGTTCACCTGTCAACAGCTATTAAACTTGATTGGAAGGCTCTCAACGAACCAAAAGTGCTCACCAATATGGCTAGGTTTAGCCTTCATATGGTTGAAGCCATATTTGAAGGGTGGTTTATGAATGGAACTGAATCGATGCTCAATTTTGCAGGGCTTTTACTAGAATATCTGCAGAAGCCGGAAGTCGCGAAGATGAAAACCGTAAGGCTATGTAGCCAAGCAGTGACGACTATTCGGAGTTCGTTCCTTAAGTTAGTCCTACTCAGGCTCTCAGAAATGGATGACCCGCAAACCACGGAGATTGAAGCAAACTTTTCAATGGAGAAGATACTTTACTGGCAGATGGTTGTTTTAGAGTCCTTGTCACCGGATGAGGATTATATGAAACTCTTTTGGTACCAGCTTTATACCAAGTTAGTAGATACGAGGCGGGCTGTGCGACTTGCTGCAGTTAATATCTGGCGCATTATGCTCGTGCAAAAGCCCAGCGAATGCTCGTCGCTGTTTCGATTATCCATGACATCGGCCTCAGACCAGTCAAAGCTTGTAACAGAATTCCAAAAACTTACCGAACTTGATACGGACTCATTTATCGATTGGGTTGATGAACACCGGCCGTCACTCGATGCTTTATTTCTGGGAGGACTCTCGCGGACCTGGGAAGAATTCGTTACTACGGAGAATCAGCGCACGGCTGAAACGGCGAGATCTCGATTAGCAAAGCGGAAAGAAACCCTGAAACGATGGCACTCGGAAATGATCGAGCGGGACAATATCTTATTGCGTCATGATATGGCTAATTCTGCCTGGATGAAGTCTATTTATGCTTCTGAGCATTTCAAGCATCAGCGTCTCATGCAGGATCAACAGGACGACGTCGTCTTCTTTTCGTCTTCATTTTCCCGTATGCAAAAGGACCTCAACCGACCAGGGGCCGTATTATATGATCCTAAGCCTACCAAATGGAAACTTGACAGGACAGAAGGTCGGAATCGTATGCGCCTCCGACTTTTGCCAGATCCTTCCACCGACCACGACCAGTATCAACCCAAGCGTAAAACGATAGATCAAGCAACAGCTCCTACTTCTAAAGAGGAACCGGCTGACCGACCTTCCGCAACCCCTGCATCAATAAAACCTGCATCGCAATCTATATCCCAAAGTCAGATCGGTAGTCACGATGAAGTCGCCGAAGATGATGCTGATACGACCTCGGCTGGCGCGCAAGTCGAAGCGAAACCTGGGCAGGCAGCTATTCCTGAAGATGACTTCGAGATGATTGACGACCCGAACGACCCTGATGACGGGTTCGAAGACAAGAATAGGAGGGTGATGAGACGTCTACAGCAGGGCGACGCCGTCCAACAGGTTTATAATGTCTCTCGCGTAATTGGCCTGGAAGCATTTGAAGGCATTCTTTTAGTTGGAAAGAACGCCCTTTATTTGATGGATAGTTTCTTCCAGTGTGCGGATGGAGAGATAGTAAACGTCTGGGAAGCACCAGCCGAAGAGCGTGATCCTTTCTCCCAAATCATAACCGGTGCAAAGTCTGGCGAAAACCGCCAGACCGCGATTCGGGCCTCCCAAGATTCTCGTAGCTGGAAATGGTACGATGTCATTAGTATATCGAAACGCCGGTTCTTGTTTCGAGATGTGGCTATTGAGGTTTTCTTTACGGACGGCCGCAGCTATCTTTTGACAGCAAGGAATCCGGCGATGAGAGACGAAATATTCTCTAAGCTCGCCAACAAGACGCCACATACCGCGGGAGCCAACTCACTACCCAATCCAGAAGATGCCTGGCGTCTAGAGTCGCTCAAGGTCTTTGAGGAGTCTCCTCAGTCTTTTGGGTCAAAATTCGGCAGTATCTTCAACTCTTCCCCTTGGAATCCTCTTATGCGACGATGGCAACGAGGCGAGATATCTAACTTCCACTATCTCATGCTCGTGAACACAATGGCTGGCCGGACCTTTAACGACCTAACACAATATCCAGTGTTTCCGTGGGTCTTGGCGGATTACACGAGTGAAGAATTAGACCTCAACAATCCTGCCACATTTAGGGATCTGTCTAAGCCTATGGGTGCGCAGACCGCACGACGGCAACTTGACTATCAGACAAGATACACTAGTCTCGCTGAGATTGGTGAGACACCTTTCCACTATGGCACGCACTACTCGTCCGCCATGATTGTCGCATCGTACTTGATTCGATTACCTCCGTTTGTGCAGTCCTTCATCCTCCTGCAGGGTGGTTCTTTCGACCATGCGGATCGGCTATTCTTCTCAATAGAAGGGTCGTGGAAATCTGCATCGCAGGATAATGGATCCGATGTCCGCGAGCTAATACCGGAGTTCTTCTACCTACCAGACTTTTTAACTAACGTGAACGGATATAATTTTGGCGATCGCCAAGGTACTGCAGG
The DNA here is from genome assembly GCA_025201765.1 of Daldinia sp. FL1419. Classification (NCBI taxonomy): domain Eukaryota; kingdom Fungi; phylum Ascomycota; class Sordariomycetes; order Xylariales; family Hypoxylaceae; genus Daldinia; species Daldinia sp. FL1419. The sequence continues at coordinate 220,808 of MU623342.1, forward strand.
CCGGGTGAACCACGTCGATTTACCTCCATGGGCTAAAGGTGATCCGAAGATATTCATCGCAAAGCATCGCGAGGCGTTAGAAAGCCCCTATGTGAGCCAACATCTTCATTCATGGATCGACCTGGTGTTTGGCCACAAGCAACGCGGTGAAGCGGCTGTGGAAAATCTGAACGTGTTCCATTATCTTTCGTACTATGGTGCCAAAGATCTCGACAACATTACAGACTCAAATGAACGACATGCTACAACAAGTATTATCCATAATTTCGGGCAAACGCCACACCAAGTATTCACCAAACCCCATCTACCGCGGGAGAACCTGTCGTATCCAGCAAAGAGGTTGGATACGTCCAGCAATTCTCTTGCTAGGATCCCTCACCCGCTTCTCGAAAGTCGTGAGCGGGTCGCCTCTTTGGTTTACGCAGCTAAACTAGATCGACTCCTATGCTCGTCTCCCTTCCGTCTCAACCTTCCCCCTTTCTTCGATAAATATGTCGAATGGGGATTTGCGGATAACAGCGTGCGTTTCTTCCACAGCGAAAACAGGAAGACTGCAGGCGTCAGCGAGAACTTACATACCGGTCAAATATCATGCATCGTCGTCGCTGATTCTAAGACACTTATAACCGCCGGTGAGGATTGCGTCGTATCTGTGTTTACCATACAGACATCCTCAGGCAAACCCGTAGAGCTCATGCACCGTTCTTCGTTATTTGGGCACAAGACTCCAGTTACGACGATCGCCGTGTCGAAAGCTTTTAGCACCCTAGTCACGGTTTCCGGAGATGGACACGCGTTCCTCTGGGACATGAATCGTCTCGGGTTTGTGCGAAAGCTGCCGAATACTCGACCCGTTGAGTGCGCTCGCATTAACGACGTATCTGGGGAGATAATGCTATGCTCTGGTCCCAACGTGACATTGTACACAATTAACGGTGACTTGATGATAGATCAGAACGTATGTTCCGAGCCCGACGATTACGTGTATTCGTGCTCCTTTTACGAAGGGTCAGGGAACGAGTGGCTAGAAAACTACCTTGTCTTTACGGGACACAGGAGAGGCAGGGTGAATATCTGGAAGCGAATCATCAAGGACGGCAAGTGGGCGCTGGAATTGGTAAGGCGGCTTGACCACATCGACACGCGCACCGAGATGGGGACAAATACGGAGGCGGCGATTACTTGTATCACCCCGATGCCGCAGCTGGTGTATACCGGAGACGACGATGGACGAGTTGTAAGTCACGTAATTACAATAAGGCACGATTAAAGCTAACATATTATAGTACGAATGGAATCTCATCCCGAGGGAAAGATAGAGTCTTACCCAGAGAAGACGGCCACTCGTAATGCGCTGGAGGACGCGGTCGTTAAGCATTGGCGCATAAACAAGGCGGCAGATTTGCTCGGGGCCTTTTCTCAACCTATTACTCTTCAACATGTTCTCACTCTTGACGTAGCGGCGCGTGGATGGACGGCCTTTGTCGCGTTTATTTAGTATCCTGTTCCGTTGTTAGGTAGTCCGGACTTCCTGGATAGATGTTGGCGGCTTGCCTAGATCTAGACTTTAGATCGGGTGGGCTGGACGTGGGGTGGAAAAAAGTCTAAGTGTTGGAGGACCCGATGAGCTGATGAATAGATGAATATATGGCGCTACGAGGCGCTGGTCGTGTGGAATGAAATCGAGATATTTTGACTTGATTGATTGTTTGGTTCTAGTGAGGCTTTAAGGGGGTGTTCTTCTTCTTGAACGTGGTGGTATTTAACATATTCCCCTTAGGACATGCTACCCCCTCCTTGTACTTCCAAGCTCGAACGACTTGAAGTGTTTTAATTCTTAATATATACATGTAGATTCGCCTGGTGATCCACAATCCTCTTCATCCGCTATTCCTGAGTCCTGGAGAGATTGGTATTTTAGCGCTTAGTCGTCGTAGCCGGTTAATGTCTTTCGCGGGCCGGTGGGAACTGCGAGGTGGATGTTAGCATTATATTCGATATCCGTATACCGATCTCCAACCCTATCTCCATCCCCTTTCCCATTCCTATCTCTCTCACGCTACTCTCTCAACCAATCTACCAAACTCTTTTGCCCCCTTCCCCCTCCCCCTCCCCCTCCTACGTGCAAAGAAAATACCAGGCAATACGTGGGACACGGCACACATACCAGGATACGTCAACGGAATGGGCGGGGCGCGCTCGTAGCCGAGCCGCTTCATGACGGGCGGAACGGTAGCTAGCATCAAGGGGCCGGCGGCGCCGATAAGCACGGAGTAGAAGTAGGCGGGGCGCTCGCGGGCGGCCCAGCGGCAGTATCGCAGGGGGCCGGCGAAGAAGGCTGGTGTTGGGGCCGGCATGGCTGTTTCCGGTCTGATTCCTGTTATTAGTTACGGATCGAGTTGTAGAGGATATATCTCCAGTAGGGCATAAAGGTGTAAAGGCGGGATGCGGGATGCGGAGACTGGGGAATTAGGGGGCGGAGGGTGAACGTACGTTTTTGCGGTGGTTGAGTAGCTTCGATTGACCTCTCTAGGTTGCGAGTTGATCTTGAAGATGGCCGGCGTTGCGAGTTTTGAGGTTAGGTTCATGGATCCGCGGGATGACATGTGTGTGGTCTGTGCGAGGGAGGGAGAGAGAGAGAAGTACCGACGTACCTCTTTAGCTGGGTACTATACTACCTAACCTAATGTAACTAACTAACTAACTAGGTATTGTACAAAGTTAGGTTAGGTTAGGTACTTAGGTACATTCAAATGATGTAGACTTATAAGAGTCTCTAAAACAACACTTATAATTATCACGTTATAATAAGATAATCTAGAATTGATTAACCTAGCTATTTACTATAGTTAATGACTACTATAAACCAATCCGAGATATTCTAGTATATTTTGAAGCTCCATAAGTCTAAAATCGACGAATGGCGATGGTTCCATCCTCCTCGGCCGACTCGGGCGAGAGATGTCATTCTATATAATTTCGCCAGATCCTTTTACATCTAATAACACAAATAACTCCTTGGTATCACTCACAGCCTTCCTCACTATGAAGATTCTCGTCGTCGGAGCTAGCGGTGCCATTGGAGGCGTAGTACTTCGCCACTGTCTTGCTCACCCAGACATCTCAAAAGTCGTCGCGTTCGTGCGCCGGGATCTACCCGCCGACGTATCTAACAACCCGAGACTTGAATGCGTTATAATCGAAGATTTTTCAAAATGGCCAGAAGACGTATTACAAGCGCACTCGGACGCCGTGGGCATGCTTTGGTAGGTTAAGAGATAAGACTGTCAACCAGCGAAGTATTTACTAACAGGGCGTCGAAAGGAATATGGGAACCAATACGGGGAATGTACAAGCCGACTTGGAGTATCCGCTTGCCTTCATAGAAAGCATGGGACGGGTCCTAGAAGCGAAGCCTAGGGGTACCCCCTTTAAATATGTTCATCTAAGCGGTATGTTCGTCCGTCAGAACCAGGAAGAAAGGCTATGCTTCCTGGAGGAAAACCGCAAAATGAAGGTATGCATAATATGCTCCGTCGAACTTTTGCCATATCTAACTTTTCAGGGTCGACTTGAAACCAAATCTCTCGCATTTGCAGAGAGCCATTCTACCATATGGAAAACTTTCATTGTTAGGCCAGGAGGTGTCGCGGGTAATGGACTAATGGTCCCTAGCATGGTTGCTACCGTGCTAGGCGAGAATTGGTGTGTTCGAGTTGAAGAGTTGGCTGCGTTTATGACGTACCTCGCCATCGACGGCCAGGGCGAAGACTTACTCCTTCAAAATACGCGTATAGTGAGAAAAGGGAGGGAGTTATTGGAGTCGTTGAAAATTAAACCTAATTCTTAAAAAGAGGCATGGGTGAGATTTGAGGGGTTGTATGAGTATTGTATATTAAATCAATACAACCGTAGTTAATATAGAAAAAAAGAAGCAAAAGTCGTGGCCGTATGACAAAACGCTAAATATACCTACTACTAAAATACAGCAGGATCTATTAAGTCATCATTATTATGCGCCGCGTCCGTTAATTGTTGGGGGAGTTTTGATATGCTGGTCTTCGATCGTCTCCTTGTAAATAACAGCTTAATCAAGTGCGAGGCTGGGCTGTCAACGTCGAGGGCCGGCTGAATCGACGACATAATTATATCTTCCATTCCAGACTTGATTGTATTAAAAGTGCTCTTGGGATCTTCGATCGTGTCGAAGGGCGTCCCAAGCGTCGATGGAGTATTCAAATCGGGGTCATTCATCATCAATAAAGAGTTTCCCGAGCTAGTAATGATATCTAGCATAGCAGAGAGAATCTCGTAGCTCTGTCTTGCCCCATGTTCTCTACCGTCAACATCCGCAGGGACTTCGAAGGAACTAACGACTTGCTCAATAAGATCACGATCTGAATCGTATTTGGGAGCGGTCGAACGCTTTTCGTGATACTGGAGCTGTACTTTAGCGAGTAGAAGGACTACTGCAGCAAAAAAAGTCGACTGCTCGACAGTTCTACAACGGGACAGTTGATCTCTGACGTGTTGCAATCCAAGGTATCGATGAATTGTAAACCTAGATGCCTCTATACAACTTTCGAGGCTATCTAGCGTATCGGCAGTGGCTTTCCCAAATGCAATAGGCAAGTGTGTGAATATTCGCGCTTGGTAAAACCACAACTGACATATAAGACGGTTTGGCTCCTTGGCTGAATTGAGAGACCGGTCTTGGCGGAACGATGGGGCTCTCCACCAAGAAACAGACATCGAGTCTTGCAGCCTGTTTAGTGCCTCATCTGTTTCCCGGAGAATAGTACAATCTTCACCAAGGCCAACGGCGTTCCTCTGCGCAATATGCGAGACAATCAGACAAATACGACGTTGGACATTGGCGTCTTCGTCGGCAAACGGATCTACCCAGGTCTCATCATCAGGACCAAAAGGTGCAATACCGATTCCAGGCTCGAGACCGAGCAGAAGACTGCAGTAACAGTTGCCGCATACTGTCGAAAGCCAGAGGCGCCGTTGAAGGGCTGCGTCGCTACAGGATGAGCTGCGAGCAGAAAGGGAGAAGCTGTTTTGAAACCCCCTTAACCTGGCAATGTCAAGAATTCTTCTAAACATCATCCACGCTCTTCTAATTTCGCCATCGTTAAGATAGACAGAGCTTAACAGCGTTAGACATTCTATGCCATCCAACGAAGCAGCTTCATCTTCGTGGGATAGGACGAATAGCTTGACTTGATTTACGATAGTTTCAATAGTATTTTCGATGCTTCCTGATTCTAGGGACTGTAGATCGAAACGAGGCGGGAGTTGTTGCATGTATAGCGCAAATAGGAGCAATATCTTGGCAATATGTATGGCGCCTCCGCTCGAGATTGCTTCTACGTCTACGAGTTGAAGCGTGTCGTTTGGACTGAGAACGCTCCCAAGGGGCGTTTCTGCTCCCCATAGCCCGGCTCTACTATTCGCGGCTATTGTGACTGCATCCTGCGCAGACGGTAAAAGAGCCACTAGTGGTTTCTTGTCGTCTGAAGTTTGTCCTACCTGATGAATGGCGGAACTATTATTACCGAATATGGAAAGGGGACCATCGGTCGTCGTTTGGAATAACTGAAATCGTCTGAGGACGTAGGTCTTTTAATTACAATAGCCAGGTCCAACTTACAAAATCGTCCCAGAGAGAATTAGGAACTATAGGTTCACACTCGAATGAAGACTCGGCCGGTTGGGACCGTTCTTGCGCTTCGACCAATCTTTTTAAAAGAGATTCGATGCGCTCCAGTCTTGCTTCTTGTCTTGCTTCTTGTCCCTCCCTATCAACAGAAGTAGGGGAACTTTCATTGCTCAACTCTGCCCTAGGCGGTTGAATCGTGCATTTCGTTCCGCTCTTTGCGCACTCGGCGCAAGTATCAACTTTCTCGTCGGTGAGTTGGCATTTCACCTTGCGCTTCCTACCTAATATGAGATGTCAACTTGAAGCAAAGAGCCAAAGCCATATTTTTAACGGATTGGTCGTACATTGGTAACAACTCCGAGTACTTCGGCGCAAGCGTTTACGGGAGGGACCGGCCTCCATTTTGAAGCGATCATCTACATGGCATGTTTATGGAAAAGGAAAATATGTCATTAGGTTAAATAAATCAAATTAATAGTTATTTAAACTTTAAAGAGTCTTCTTAGTTACTAATTAATAGAGATGAATCGAATAAGAATAACAATGAGATGCTACATAGTAGGTCATGTATCTATGTACAAAGGTATCTAAGTAAGTACCCATAAATATTGCACAATCTATATCTTTGATCCAATCACAAAACGGCATTGCTCGGAAAATCGGACTGTGCTCAACCGGCACTACATCTAGAGGTACCTTATTGATAGGGCGACGTAATCGCAGACCCCCATGTACCTTTGAAGCTTGGCAGGTACGGGCTACGGGCTACGTATACCAGACCTCCAAAATTCCCGGGGCAGCAAGTACGACTGGAAGATTTGGAGACAGCTGGTCCGATCCAAAACTTCTTAAAAAAGCCCAAAACTTAGAATTTATACCAAAATAAAAATAGGACATAGGTCCCATGCGCGGCGATATTTCTGCTGTCGCACCCCTTTTCTTCTTCTCCTGTTCTCCCTAAAGCCGATTGATCACAGAGATACCACCGAGATGAAGTCGTTCATATCATTTGTCGTCCTTCTCTTTGTGGCCCTTGTTCATGCGATCAGCTCTAGCGGGAATAGGCTGCTGGTCGTTCTCGAGGATGTCGCTGAGAAGGAGGGCTACTCTAAATTCCTAGGTGATTTAGAAGGTAAATAAAGCTAAAGCTAATATCTACCACTAGTATTATATCTCGTTCGTGCGACTAATACAATATATTATCATAATTAATTAGGTCGAGGATTCCAGATCAACTACGAAACTCCCAAGAGCGAAAGTCTGAGCTTGTTCCACTTGGGCGAGAAGTCTTACGACCATGTTCTATTTCTACCGACAAAGTCAAAGGGTAAGCTTATTTATTGCATAGTGTTTATATTGTTCAGAGCTGTTCAGAGCTGTTCACAATCCTTCACATTGTATGGTTTTTATATCATGAGACTGACAGCGCCGCAGGACTTGGCCCAAATTTAACACCCAAGATCCTCCTCGACTTTATTAATGCCAATGGTAACATTCTTCTGGCCCTCTCAGCATCTCAACCAGCTCCCACATCCATTGTCTCCCTCCTCCTCGAATTGGACATTCACCTACCCTCCGACCGACAGGGCCTCGTAGTCGACCACTTCAACTACGACGTCTTGTCTGCACCAGAGAAGCACGATGTGCTCTTACTCAAGCCCCCGGGTTCCCTCCGACCAGATATCAAGGACTTCTTCAGCCCAGTCGATGGAGGTGCGGAAGTTATCGCGTACCCCAGAGGATCCGGCGCAGCCCTTGGCTCAGGTGCCCTCCTTACCCCGATCCTCCGCGCTCCCTCGACATCTTACAGCTACAATCCAAAGGAGCAAGCCGAAGTTGTCGACGAGCTCTTCGCAGCTGGGTCCCAACTCTCCCTCGTGAGCAGCTTCCAAGCTCGCAACTCGGCTCGATTCACTCTCGTTGGTTCCGCCGAGATGTTGAGCGACAAGTGGTTCGACGCCAAGGTCAAGAAGGTCGGCGAGGAGAAGGAGGTTAGCACTGCTAACCGTGAATTCGCCAAGCGTGTGGCGGGCTGGACCTTTAAGGAGATTGGCGTGCTGAGAGTGAACTGGATCGAGCACCACCTAAATGAAGCTGGCCAGAGTAATACCAGCAACCCCAAGATTTACCGTATCAAGAACGATGTGGTATGTTTTCCAAGCTCGCAAAGCAGCTTCCATCCGTTTACTAATATCAACTAGACGTACTCTATCTCCCTTTCCGAGTACTCCTGGGACAAATACACCCCCTTTACCGTCCCAGACAATGACGCTCTGCAGCTAGAATTCAGCATGCTGTCCCCCTTCCACCGTCTGCAGCTCCTCCCTACTATTTCCTCCGAGGACAGTACCACGTACTCCGTGTCCTTCAGGCTGCCCGACCAACACGGCATCTTCAACTTCAAGGTCAACTACAAGCGGCCCTTCTTCAGCAACGTCGAGGAGAAGAACACCGTTTCGGTCCGCCACTTTGCCCACGACGAGTGGCCCCGCAGCTACGTCATCAGCGGCGCTTGGCCCTGGATTGCGGGTATCGCCGCCACCGTCACCGGATGGTTGGGCTTCTGCGCTATTTGGCTGTATAGCAAGCCCGCCGCTACCTCGGAGAAGAAGAGACAATAGATGTCATGTGATATGATGGATGTAGGTGTCTTAGGTATATAGACACCGAGGCAAATATGAATGAAATCAATTGATGTAATTATGGGTCCTGTGAGTGATTGTGTACCTACTTGTGGAATGGTACGTTACAATGCGGCATGGTACGCGACGTACCCTTAAGATATCTGATCTGGTGGTTCAAAAGACCTACGAAGAAGATGGTGGCAGCGGGTGTACGACTACGGCACAATAAAACTGATTGTCGTATAGAAGGTAACTCGTCTTCGTCTCAGAGGACGGATGGCTAGATCTATATACTAGGACGCCGTCCGGCGCGGAACAGCTAATAAAGGTCTATTCATGAAATATATACCATGTTCCAAACTTATCAGGATTGTACCCAGGCACTAATGGGATGCGTCTCAAGTTACGTACGTAGGTATCTAACTAACAGTCCCGATGACTATATTCAACTTATCTTGGCGTACATGCCCACGTCGCAGAGTCATTTACATATCTATGTAGGTACCTAACCTAGGTAGTTAAGTGGCACGGATCCCATGTTACGGGCCGTTGCAATTCGTAACCCCCCTAAAGCTATTTATCTTCAACGGGCCGCTTGAAATCTAACTCATGCTTCTACAGTTGCGGTATCGCGAGGAACTCTCCCACTATAGCGTTATGAAGCTCCTGCCTAAAGAACAAGTCATTGGTTCCATGTAAGACACCCAAAGGCCCTGACGGTTAGTTTGCTAGGTGTAGAGAATAAGTGATGCTATAGCGATGTGCCTTGACTGACCTACGTGGCCATGTAAGGTGTTTCCTTATGCTGCATTGGCTAGTATATAAACTGGTTACTTGGCTAAGTGCTAATTTCTTCTGCTCTCTGCGATTACACCGTAACTAAAACCCACCCTCCTATAATAACCTGACAAGACCGAACAAGCGCGACAATGTGCTGAGCATACGCTCTCGTCTGCGTCTGCTGGGACTACCTAGTATCTGGTCGGGGGGGGGGGGGGGGGGGGGGGGGGGGGGGGGGGGGCGGGGGGGGGGGGGGGGGGGGGGGGGGGGGGGCGGGGGGCGGG